>ML777298.1:522988-540646 GCA_009831015.1 Picea engelmannii | reverse complement strand
CTCCCTCCTTGAGATCATGAAATCATCTTTTTTCTTTCTTACAATTTGCTTGTAAGATTTTATGTTTATTTCTTTCTGGCTTGACTCTTTCAAAGTTTTCCTTGTTGTTTTGCATTCCTCATCAAACCAAACATTAACCGGAAAGCAGTTTGTCTCAAATTTCCTATTTTTTTCTCTTTTGCATTCTATAAGTGCGCTTTGGATTAAATTTGTTAGCTCGTGGCTATGAAGGTCCTGGGACATAATTTTGTCCTTATTAAACAACCTCTTTAGCGTTATCTTGAAGGTGTTACAGTTTTTTTGAGTCAACATAATTTTTCCCTTTGAAGGAGGTTGTTGAATGTGTTGATTTTTAGTCCCATGTTGTTGTTGTTCAACCCAAGTTAGACTTAAATAGATTGGTTTATGATCAGATTTCAACTCCCATAGTTGGTCACCAATCAAAACTTCCTCCATTTTCTCACACAAGCCATGTGAGCAAATTGCATAGTCTACTGCACTTGCTCCATTGTAGGTATTACAGGTGAAATTTCTAGAATTCGCCCATCTAGCCAACCCATTACAAATGACTAAGTCAAATGCCCCACATAAAGTAAGCAGTTGTTCCCCAAAAAATTTGCAACTTTTGTTGTCCTCTAAAACCCTTGTCCATTGATGATTTCTTTCTTCTGTAAGCCAAATGGGGTTGCAGTCTTCCTTACAATGAAGAATACTAGCTTGTTCACATGTTGTCCTAGCATTGAAATCACCAACTATAAGGACTTCACTTAGTTGAGAGTACGTTGCAATATCGTTTTTTAAGGTTGCAAAGGGGTCTTTGTGGTCAAGGCCCCTACTTTTGTAAGTTTTTTAAACTTGTGGGGCAAAATAGCATGCTGCAATCCTGATGATGTTACCATTTTCTGATATTTTAAACCAAATGAATTGTTTATTTGAGTCTTCTCTTTCTAACTGAATGAGACGACCTTTTTTTTTCTTCACTAAGACCATGATACCCCCATATCCTTTACCATTCTCAGTTGTTTTGTTCCACACTGTCATCTTCACATACACTTCAAACATAGGTGTCTTGCACCCTTCATGCTCATGTGTTTCCAATAGACAAATTATGTCTCTATCTTCCGCGATAGATCCTAACCTAGGTCCACGCCTCCAAGGATAACCTCTGCAATTCCAACAAACTAATCTTAAGGAAACCTGGGAATAATTTGATTGCTATTTGTTTTGGTATACAAGACTCAAAGTTGAGTCTTCATCCCTATTTGTCCATACTGGCCTTGTTGCATATTTTCCTACTAATGAAATTGTTGTCTCTTCTTGGCTACCAACTTGCTGTCTTGTTTTAGAATGAGGACCGAAAAAGGCAATAACAACTTTTCCTTTGAACAACCATGCCCTTTTTCCCTCATCCCTTGCTGCCCTGAGCTTTGACAACTCTTCCCTTCTTTCCTCTTGTTGTCTAATAGTTAAATCTTCGTCTAGAAAAAAGCGAGAGCCTCTAAAGAGTTGCTTCTTGCCTAGGAGAATTTGCTTGTCACGTATGCTTGACATGATGACTTTCATGGGCCTAGATCTCTCGCCACTAGGCTTACCCACCCTCCATGTTTGGCAAATTCGGCCTTGCCAAAGCAACTTGTCCTTCAAAAATTCACTTGCAAGATCGAGAGTACACTCATTTTTTCCATACTCTCTCACACCTTTGATAATTATGTCTGTTTATTTGCCTTGTCTTTCCTTGTTTTATCTACCTTGCATGTCGTCCCCCTGGCCGTGCGTTTCTTTTTCCATATGAGCAGAGTTGCTAATGACTTGTGCCCAAGTTTTGGATTTTTTTGTAAAATCTCTTGTCTCTTCATCCCTTGCTTTCACTCCATGGGTGTATGCTTGTTCATATGTTTTCCCTTCAGCTTTGGGTGTTTTAGAATTCATCACCTCTCTAATTTCCACAACAGAATCTTCCCTAATTTTCCCGGCATCCTTCAAGCCTTGCCATTCAACCTTTGCTTCCAAAAGGACTTCTTGCAACAATGACACTTGATCTATTAAAACTTTATTGTTTTCTACTAAGTCCTGATTTTCTATTGTCAATAGTTGGATTTGAAGGTCTCTCTCATGTCCTTTGACTTCCAAAACCTCCAATCTCCTCTTGGCATTTAGTAACTCTTGCACATACAGGTCAGGTGACCATGTGAGAGGTGTGTATGTGGGACTGTACAACGCATAATCACTGTTGTCTTTAGTCCTATTGTTGTTACACCTTTGCAAAAAAGGCTTGTTTGAAAGTTTATTACGGAGGACCAATTTTTTCCTTGTATGTTCCTATTTTAGACGAGCAGCTCTATGTTTTAAAATACCCCGAAACTGTTTAGCATTGACCCAAACCCACTTCCCTGCTTTGCTTGAAGAGACAATTTTCACTTGACCTAAATAGTTTGTTTCACCCGAGACGGATACCTCTTGTCCATTTTTTAAGTGTGTTGAATGTATTGTCATTGCCATAGGGGACAAGAAAAAAAACCACACAGAATAAGGAACAAGACAATCCCTGCCTATCTATTGGAGACAAAGGTATGAAAACTCGGGAGCCCACCTAAACCTCTTGTAGTCGCAGCTTTTGTGGGTCACCTCACCTCCGCAGGCGCACTCACAGTTCCACTCCTGACTAGGACGACCCACCACACCTCCACGGGCGCATGCATAGCTCCACTCCCGACGTTGTTCTTGTTCGGGTGCTTAAAAAACCCACTCCCGACGTTGTTCCTATATATGCCCGTGTTGATGGACGCGCACTTTATGTGAACGTTGATTCAATGAATCCCAGTGAAATTAAAGCCGTATATCCCACTCGTTGTTAATACTTGCTATAGGTTCATCCTTCACAACTCCAATCTGTCTTTGTATCTTTTTAATTTTTATTTTTTAAATTGAAATAAAATTTATTATAATTTAATTATTTATTAGTAATTAGGATAATTATCTATGTTGCTTTGGTTTTTGGGATGGGGAACGACGAGACATGACATTCCCTTCTCAATGGGTTTTGCAGATTTTTATGGATATGTTGAAAACCACTATAAATCACTTTGGTTCTGTAAAGAAAATAGATTCATATTTCAGATTGAGAAGGTGATTGAATAGGAATTTATTCAAACATTTAGTACCCAATGGAAGTCACTACTATCTGATTGCTTTCACAATGCTCGAGGTTGGGATGGTGGAAGCACTATAATTGAATGATTCTTGGAAACCCATGTACAATATTTAAAAGCTAAGAAGACCAGAAAAATGAGAAGAACAAGAGCAATAACCACACAGATCAACCCTTTGAAATGTTGCATTTCTTGTTTTTTTACATGGAAGCTTTGCTTCTTGTTGAAAATACAATATTTAAATCACCAAAAACCCAAATTGAAACTCATCATACAAAACTCATGTTTTGAGTTTCAGCTAAACATATTTAGATTCAATGCAATACAAAAATAATTGAAGGCAAAAATGATCTTATTGTCCAATCAATTTCCAAAATCTGCCTAGGAGCCTAGAACATCCTCAAAATCTGTCCGGAACGTCCGTGAAATCTATCTGAAATGTCTTAAGGACGACCAACAAGTCCATGAGTCCCCAATGGAGTCCTCAACAATTTGAGTAAGGGAATAGTGGGTACTCATGTTTTTTTGGGAAGACGTCCCTGTGCAACATATTAATTATTATTTAATGTTATTATGGATCAATGTAAATTGACTTATTATTATAAATCACACCATTTAAAATAACAAATTCACATTGACTCATTATCATATTGCATCATTTAAAATAACAAATTCATTAATATATTACTGATTTTATTATTTTTATTTATCTTATAATTTTTGAAACGATTTTTATGAAAATTACACCATTTAAAATAACAAATTCATTAATATATTATTGATTTTATTACCAGATTTTATAAACAAATCTTTAAAATATAAAAAATAAGATGATTAAAATATCTCGCATGTACATTGTTAATAAAAAATTATGTATTTTTTCTTTCAAATATTAAAAAAAAAATCATTAAAATGTCTCATTCATATATTGTTAAAAAATAAGGAGTTTTAGTAATATTTGTATCTATATCTATTTTGTATAAGGTGTAATATATCTATTTTGTTTAAGGTGTAATGGTACATACAAACAAAACTATAAAAATTGGAGTTTTGGCATAAGGCATTACACCTCATTATCATTGAAACTCATTATCATTGAAGGTTGAAAAACCTTTAGGCATAAGAGATACAATCAAGGTTTTTAGTAGACAATTCAGATGCAAGGCATTTTCCTTTTCCCATATCGTCTAGGGCATTTAAGACGTCTTAAAATGACATTTTTGGCAGTTGCATTCCAAATGTTGATATTACGTCATTTGTACTAGACTCAACCTCAGCTTTAACAACTACAACAGTTCTCATACTTTTATATGATTGTGAATTCAGTGGCCCCAAAGCCTTTTGCCACAAAGGTGGAGGGTTGGTTAAAACAATATTAGGATGAGTTATGTAAAGTTGAGATGATCTTGTACTTTTGTTATGGGGTTTGTAGAGTGAAATTCAAGCATATAGAAGACAGGGCCTTTGTCCTAGATGAGGGATTTTGGTTTTGGGTATTTTAGGTTTTTTCATCAAATCAATTTTGACCTTATTCAAATGGAAATGTCAATTTTAATGTGGTTATGACTTCCAAATTTGTTCACTTGTATTTAGGTGGAAAAGGTAGATGAAAAAATTGGGAATACCTTCGATATGTAAGAAGTAGAAATAAAAACAAAGAAGAATTTACATGCACCATTTTTGTAGAACTAAACTTAAGCAAGGATATACCAAAGACTATCTAGTTGAAACTTTTAGGGAAATTGTTGATATAAATTTTAGGACTATGAAAATGTCACATTTAAATATTAGATATGACAAAAGCATAAACACACCATTAAACTTTTCCCTTTAAAATTTTCCTTAGGTGATACAAGATATAAAGTAGATGATTTTGGGATGTAAGAGACTCTCTACATGTTGGAAGTTCTAAAGGCATCAGTGGTGGAACTAGGTTCAAATGGTTTCAACCTCCTTTAGTGCTTAGGGAGAACATGGAATCCTTTTCTATCCCACCAAGTATTGTGTGAAAACTCATAATGATAGCTGGTAGATATCTTTCATGGTAATAAGTTATTTGGAGAGGCTTTGAATGAGGCAAATCCTAATATATAAGATAACCATCGAGAAAAAGAAAAAGTTAAGGAGGACCCTTCTTGCCCGAAAAGAATATGAAACTTTGAAGAATTTTTGGTTACTTAACTTATTACTTTATATGGCTCATAATTCCTTATCAATTCCTCACAATTAAAAAAGCAATAGTCGTCAAATGTGTTTTAGTATTTACCAATTGGTGTAACAAACTTGCCAAAACAATTGATGATTTTAAGGATGAAAGTAATAGATTCTAACTTGTTTGATTTGTTGAAGTTGATTCCTCTTAAGCAAATGAGAGAAGCACCATTGTGATAAAAATATTTGAAAAGCAATCATGTATCATCAACCTAAATCTATCTTAATTGTGGATCTATCAAGTGTTGAGTACGATTAAATCATTCGAGTTGTAAGCCTTTTTATGGTGTATAAATTTGTGTAAAGGTTACATCTCAGGGGATTCGATCCCTCTAAAGGTTTGATAGATCGAGGTTAGGATAGATTTAGACTGATTATTATTATTATTATTTATTTAATGTGAAAAAATGGCATAATGTCAACGTTACACTCACTCACTCATTCATGACGCATCTCCCATGTGCTAGAATGTAGATTTCGCCTCTTAGTGCAATAAGGAAGAAAGACAAAGTGATAGCTACAAGGTGCATGCAACATACCCAACATTGTTTTTCAATAGAGTTTATAGTGTGTTGCACCTTTACTTCATTAGGCTTGTTCATTTTGCTCCTTTGTACACTATTGGGATCATTGTGTCCAAATTGTATTTGTTTTACGGCTTTAAAAATCATTTCATCTATATATTCATCATCTTTGTTTGTCAACTCCCTTTAAAGCGAGCAATATTGCAAATGTTACTACTCACTATGTAACATCCCCGTTTTCAAACCCCAAACTAGCAATGTATAATGTAAATGTAATGTATGGCCGAGAGAAAAAGCAATGTAATATGTAAATGATGTAAATTGAATATAATGAATAAAATGTATCGCCAGCTGCAGTTGGACACAGACGAAGATTTGGGGGCTAAGTATCCACGAGAGAGGCAAGGATTCTAGGGGGAGAGTTTACCCATGTTTATTAAACCCAATCCATTTCTTTCTAAATTATCCTTACCATGAACCTTCCATTAGTTGTTGAGTGTTGTAGAGCCCAATCATTGAATTCATGTAAGAGGGTGGTGTGAGAGTCACATCCCATAGTTATTGAGAGCTTGGGGGCCGAGTACAATCATCTTAGGGAAGAGTGTTAGTCAAGCAAGCAAGAGAAAGAGAGAAAATTTGTATGGGTAGGGACCATAATTATTACTAAAACTCCTTATTTTTTAACAATATATGAATTCACTGAGTTTTAAGGTAGTTTTTGTGGGCAAGTTTGGCACTTGTTTGGAGCTTAAAATTCACGGAGAAAGAGGTTGTGTGCATGGGAGTAACATGTTGTTTGAAATCCGCCAAGGAAGCATGTGTTTTGTTGTTAGGTGAATCTATGTTGCAGATATAGAATTCCTAGGGTCCCAACAAGTAGAATTCATGTCCAACATATGTTGGAAGCTCTGGAGGGGAGTGGAAAGGCTTGAGGGACTGTAAGCAATGAAGGGGGGTTCCATCCCTTGGGTTGTGTAGGTTGAGGGGAAGAGAGCTAATGGCCTGGAATTTGTTTTGAGAATTGACTGTTGAGAGGGGGACATTGGCTAGCCTTAAGGACCACCATCTATTGTGGATTCATAGCCCCAACTTGGGGGTGGGTTGTTGTTGAGATCTGGAATAGTAAGCATACGGTTGGGAGGAACGTTCGTCCTCTGCAATGAGTTGCACATTTTATAAGATAAATGTTCTATTTGTTGTGTTTATTCATGTATAATATTGATATAATTGTTGTGCAATTTACTCTGAGATACATTTGGTTATTATTGCTTGTTGTGAGAAAAATGACGCATTCAAATATCTATTTAAGTGGTTGAATATTGTTGTATGCATTTATTTGTTGCACTGCATAGTTAAGAAATTGCATTTATGTTTTTAATTAGCATGGTCCATTGTGTAATCTTGAATGTCATGTTGTGTATGTTATTTACGCATTTAGAATCGATATCATAAATTTTGTTTGGGTCGTTTTAGCAAGTGACGTGACCTAGTTGGGGGCTGGGTATGTTAGAGAGTGGTATCAGATCTTAAGTTCAACACTGGACCCATATGGGCCAAGAACTAGTGCGAATTTATGCAAATTTATTGTCACAGATTTTGAGATCGCGTTCGATCTTGAGATCGACGACCTAGGTTCATTTTTATAAATTAAAAAATTTATAAGGATTTCAGAGGTTGCTAAGGTCTAGCAAATCAATGGCCATGATTCATTTTCGACCATTTGGAAAAAGGATCAAATCGATGACCAAAATTCATTTTCAGTTGTTTAAAAAATGGATCAAATCAACGGTCTGGATTCATTTTCAATTGTTGGGAGGTTGGGGCCGATCAACGACCAATATTCAATTCAGAGGTTTGCGAAGTGGAGCAGATTGACAATCGACGTAATTTAGAATAATAGATCGACAACCCAGATTAATCGGAGATTGGATGAAATTTTTCTAAGTGTTGGAGTTGGCCAAAGGAAATCGTCGATGGTCGAGTCGTGCAGATTGGGAAAGTGTTTTGATCGCCAATGGAAATCATCGATGGTCGATGGTCGAGAGTCAGCCAATTCTACGAGGTGTTAGTGTGTCCAAAGGAAATCACCAATGGTCAATGGTTGGGTGTCAGCCAATTCAATGAAGTGTTTCGATCGAGCAAGAGAAATTGTCGATGGTCGATGGTTGATGGTCACATGTCGGTCGATTCGATGAGGTGTTCGAGTTGTCCAAGAGAAATCGTCGATGGTCAATGGAGAAAAGAGGGTGATGATGTGTCATTCCATGTTAGCATCCACGTGTCATGCCATGTCATCATGATGCCATGTTATAGTCTACGTGTCATTCTATGTCAACATCCACGTGTCATGCCACGTCAGCAGTTGCCACATCATCCAGTAGGGCTGGTCAATGGCCAATGGTCGATGGTCGGGTCGGCTGAACTGGAGAAGTGTTTCATCAGTCGACGATCAATGGCCAACAATCAGGTTGGTCAGTTTAACAAGGTATTGCAATTGTTTTCCAAGAGAAATGACCGACGGTCGATGTCCGATGATCGAGCATTGGGGAGATTTGTTGACAACTTTGGATTGGAAGTGAGAATCATCGATCAGCCAATAACTGATGGAGCTCGGATCAATGGCTCATATTTGACCCGAATTGAGATAAACGGACAAGATTTAAAGGGGTTGTTATTACAGTAAAGCAGTCAATTTTATATGAAAATTTCTAAATTTTTCATATTTTTGAAAGTCATGAACTTGCGGGGCGATTTTGAGGTCCTAAACGACATTTTTAGGAAATTAAGACCCACATACACAAAGTGTACCAAGGCTTGGTACACTGTGTCTCTGCAACTTAAATAAAAGAAATCAGAGAGAGCTATCCAATGAGCTACTTTCGACGCAAAACAGAGCTCATATGAGAAAATTACAGCTGAAACAATTAAGGGAAAATTTTGGTGTCATATTACTTCCAAAGAGAATAACTCCTTGCTCAAAAGTTCATTTGGGGCTTAGGAGTAGTCTATGGAAATATTATGAACCATAAAACACAACCATGGAGCCATATTTAGAATTTGGGTTTATAAAAATGCATAGAAAGAGAAATAAGATACATGTAGCACACAAAGATAAAAGGGGAAAAATAGTCAAAACTTCTTCAAACCATAACTTTCAGCTCGAAGGTCCGATTTGAGCAAATGAGTAGCCATTGGAAAGGTCTTTGGAAGGAGACGGCATATGTCCACCTATAAATTTGAATTGGGTGCTAAAACTTTCTCATGAGTAATAAAGATATTTTTGTAATAGTAAGTGAGTAGAAAATTACAACTTGTGGATGTTGTAACTTTTCGCTCAGAACTCAGAATGAGGCATGAGTATAGCCATTAGAGAGATATGTCAGGGAATAATGTATTTAAGGCATCAAATTTTGAATTGGTGCATTGTGTTCTTCATAAATTGATTTGAATAAAAACTTGTAATCTAATTAATAAATATTTTGCGATATGCTTAATTTTAACAACGATTATTGCATGCACATTCTTGCAGAATTATAGATACAGAAAAGAAGAATTCAGTTCCTATATGAGAACTAGAGATATGGAGGATGCTCAAGGGTCCTACAACTAAGAAGAAGAAATCAAAGGTCTACATTTCAGCATGGGTAATGTTGAGAGCGAGTCTAATGGAAGAAGAGATAGGCATGAGCTTGTAACTATGAGAAGCTTGCAAAGAGAGGTGTAAGATATAGGGTTGATGATGAAAAGATTATGAAATCTTAGGAGGAGATACTACAAATATTGAATATTCCTCAAAATAAAGTCAACAAATATTCTGGCACAAAGCAGGAAGGCAAGTGGAAGCATCTAGATCTCATGATAGGAGAGCTTATCATGGAGGGTCTAGACAATCAAGGGATATTAGCAGGCATCATCATCATCACTCCCCAAGGCACTAAACTAGAAGAGAATATGCATGTTCAAGGTTGGAAATCAATCCAAGTATGTCTCATGTCAGACATCAAAGAAGGAGACATGGATCAAACAACGTGCAAGGGGAGCTTAGGAAGATCAAACCACCATATTTTATGGAGAAAACAAGAAAGGAGAAGATGTAGAAGCATGGTTGTTGGGAATGAGAAAATATTTCCAGTTACATGATCCTCATCAAATGCAGAAGCCATAATTTCAATCTACCACCTTCAAGGAAAGACATTTATCTGGTGGGATTGGTTGAAGCAAGTTAAGCACCTTAATGAGAAAATAATTTCTTAGAAGCAGTTCAAGAAATATTTTAAGCAACAATAATTGTTAGAGCAATGTTATGACAAGAAGATGCAATATTTATTTGAACTCGAACTTGGGAACATGACTATGGATGAATATGAGAAAAATTTCTTGGAAATTCTCATGTATGTGAGCTTCATCGGAGATGAGAAGGTCAAAATTCATAGGTTCCTAAGTGGACTTCCATCCTTCTACAAGGATATAATTTAGTTTGATGAGCCTAAGAATTTATAAGAAGCCATAAGAAAGGCCAAGTATTTGTATGAGCATAGCAGAGGAAGGCTATATTTCCAAAGGGCCTCGTATGAAAAGAAGAAAGGAAAGATGGATCAAAGGAAGAAAGGATTAAATCCACCTTTCATAAGGAATAGTTCTCAAGCACAACAGCAAGGGCAACCATCTCAAGGTGATCAGAAAATGACAAAGTCCTTGAGAAAGAGGCCAAGACAATAGCCTATAAAGTGTTGGGGATGTGAAGGAGATCACATGTATAAATATTTTCCTCACCGAGGAGATAAGATGAATACTATGCATATCATCAAGAAAGAGGAGACAATAGAGGATGCGGGGAAAATCATGCCAAGAATCTATGTAGCCTTGGACAATAGACAAGTAGACTATCAATCTCACATGATTAAAGTGGAAGGTAAGATTGATAATCATCCCATAACTATTTTGATTGATTATGGAGCTAGTCATAACTATATAGATCCAAATCTAGTTGAAATACTTAATTTGAATAAATGTAAGCATGAAAAGTCTTGGTTAGTTCAACTAGATACTGGAACCAAGAGAAGAATTAATGAGCTTGTTAAAGAATGCCCTATAAACATGAATGGAACTAACACTAAGGGAGATTTGAACATCATACTGCTTGGGTCTTATGATTGTTTGATTGGTATGGATTGGATAGAAAAACATCGTGTTGTTTTAGATTGTTATAACAAAGTTTTCACATATCTTGATGAGGAAGGGAACTCCAAGACAATGTGAGGTATTTCAAGGCCTATATCTATCTGAGAGATTTCAACATTGCAGTTGAAAAGAAGTTTTAGAAAAGGGTACCAGATATATGTAGCCCATATGGAAGAGCCAATGAAGGATAAAGAGCCAAGTATTGAATATTATCTTGTCTTGAAGGAGTTTGACGGTGTGTTTGAGGAGTTTCCAGGATTGCCACCGAAGAGTGATATAGATTTCTCTATTGACTTAATTCCTGAAGTTGCCCCAATATCTAAGACTCCCTATAGAATGAGTATGCTAGAGCTAAAAGAGTAGCAAATGCAGCTAGAAGAGTTGTTAAAGAAAGGGTACATACATCCAAGTGTTTCCCCTTGGGGTGCCCTAGTTCTTTTTGTTAAAAAAAAAAGATGGAACACCGAGGTTATGTATTGTGCCAAGGATTGACGATATCTTTGATTAGGTTAAAGGAGAAACAATGTTCTCCAAGATTGACTTAAGGTCTGGTTATCGTCAAGTTAGAACCAAATAAGAAGATACCATCAAAACAACCTTTCAGACAAGGTATGGACATTATGAATTTGTAGTGGTGCCTTTTGGGTTGACAAACACGCCTGCTACATTTATGTGTTTGATGAATGAGGTCTTTAGATATTTTCTGGACAAGATTGTCATTGTAGTCTTGGATGATATTGTAACATATCCACTACCTAAATCAAACTTTTTCGTTTAGTTCTCGACAATGAGAATCCACGAAGCTTGCATCAGCGAAATGCCAACCTTGAACAATAGGTCTTTCATTCGCCTATACGGCTCTCTACACCTAATCATGGTCTTCCCTGATGACAATTTCAGGTTTTCGGGGTTTTGTCCTTTCTAATGTCGAGGGTTCCTATGCCCTCGATTCTCCGATCTCCGACGAGCTCTCTCCCGGCCTTAGCCCCTCCAGCTATGGCCTGGTCCACACGACCATGCTCATGAGACCGCAGCCTTATATTTTTCTTTTCATTGGGGTTCGGGCTTTCTGATGCCAAAATGCATATGCCCTTTGGATCCGCGATCCTCCGATTCCCAACGCACTCCAACTTCCACTAGTCCCCTTGGGCTAGTCTTTTGGGTCCATACGACCTCCCTCTATGTGACTGCAGCCATACCTCCTCATCGGGGTTTTGACACTCATGATGTCCCAACAATTTGGTTCACCGATCCCCAAATCTCGATACGCTCCTCTGCTGCCTTAGCCTCCCGGGCTAAGTCTTTAGTCCACGTGACCTCTATCTCACAAGACTACAGCCTTGTCCCCCATCGGGGTTTTAGACTTTCCAATGTCGAAATGCAAACGTCCCCAGGACTCGCGATTCCTCGAGTCCCGACGCGTCCTTTACGTGCTATCTCTCCTGGCTAGGCTCCTAGCTCACATGACCCCGATCCCCGTGACCGCAGTCTTATCCCTTGTCGGGGCTACGGGGTTTTCAATGCCAAAATGTATGGGCTCACGGGATTCCCGATCCTTCGAATCCCGTCTTCCCGCTATGCTGACAGCTGGCCCTCATAATGGCACTTCCTACTTCTCTAATATACTGACAGCTGGCTCCCACTCATCGGGGTTTCGAGCGTCGCGATTCCAAATGCATAAACAAATTGTCATCAGGATTCCCGATATCCCGATGACACAAACGCCGATCAACAAATTCCTGTCGGGACCTTCCCGACGACGCCGATTGCTGCCACGCGTCCTCCTCTAATGTACGGTCCCGATCCCTCCGGGTTTTCGAGACTTGCGATGTCCCAATTCTTACGGCCTCAGGAATCTCGATTTCCTAATGCCGAATATCCCGACTCTCTACGGATTTTCTGACACATGTCTCCCCAAATGGACAGTTCAGATCTTGCCGGGGTTTTCACTTCGAACTTCCCTGAACTCCTGCCCACGGGAATGTCGATATCCCGAATCCCGATAGCATACCTCGATCTCCGCCACGTGTATCCTCAAACGAACGGTCCAGATCTTCCCGACGTTTCGAGACTTCTGATGTCCTGGATGCCTCGTCCCTAGGACTCGCAAAATGCCGGACTCCGACTCCCTGCGGATCTCTGACACGCGTCCCAAGTGGATGGACGGTTCAGATCACTCCTCGCATTTTCGAGACTTGAAGTGTTTCAATTTTCTTGCTCTCGAGAATCCCGATATGCCGATGGCTAGGATCTCGATGGTAACCCTCGGATATCTCCGATCCGATCCGACGAATGATGGGTAATTGGACCAAGATCTAACGGTCTAGATCCGTCCTTCCCGCGCACACTCCAGAGACTAAACTTTGAGCACCTTAACCCGATCCAACGACCGATGGGATTTCTGATGAGATCCAACGGCTCAGATTGTCCCACCTTGTGCATTCTTCCACTACTTCATGGATGTGGAAAGATCAATGGTCCAAAAGTTCTCCGGGGTCTTGGGATCTACGATCCCGATCTCCTCGTTGTTCACGAAGATAGAGGGAAAAAGGGGCAAGGTATGTAACGTCCTCATTACTTCCGTCAATCTAACGGTCGTGAATGGCTATGGGTCATCCGACGAGATCTCATTCGTCGATTTGTTACATATCCCTACACTGCTACCTCGGAACCTTAAGAGGGTCATTCCTCCTCGTACAAGGTTAATAAGACTTGCGCATTCAAGTCCTTTTTCGGGGTTCTTGGTGAACCTTTCTAAGGAGGGAATCTCAGTGAGGAGATCTATACCGAGGCATTTCCGGAGGCAGATAAGGGTAAACAATTTCCCGAGAATGGGCTGGAAGCCTAAATTAGTTCGACTCATGCCAAATTAAATTCATTTATCCACATAAGCCATGCGTGGTCTTTCTGTTATAAGCATATATCTAACATTACTTATCAAAACATTGCACAGACATTCTTGTACTGTAATTGTTCACCATTTCATAGTTTATGAGCATATATGTCAGCATATGAATTTCAAGATGCAATATGAACAAAACACTTATCAGAAATAACTTCAGAAGTGGATGCGACTACTGAGAGGGGTGCTCGTTTCCACCCAACCGTAGGCGTAGCGACTCCCAGCGGATTTACCACTAGCCACCCCCGAGCTGAGACCACGATGTTGTGAGACTGCGTCTCTCGGTCTGCCAGTGACCAGGAGCGAAGGTTGCAATCCTTCCTCTCTGCTATCACTCACTCTGCATAAAATTCCAGAGTTCCCCTGCCCTCCCAATCACTTCTGCCATACGCCTTATCCTCTCGCGAGGCTGTTTGTGGCATGATTACCCTTGCGCCGATCAAGCCTGACGGCTCTACGGATGGGCGGTTCACCATCCCATCCCTCATCAAGCCATCAACCTACCAGCCTGCAAGGCATTAAATTCAGGGCCAACGAGTCGCTTTTGGTTCTCCGGGCTAGTGGAGTCCAAATACGGTGTTAATTCTCGGTGGAAGTTAATGCCACCTTTCCAAGTGCCCTCCACTGCCATCGTGGTCTCTTTTTCTGCACATCCCCTCTCAACAGTCTTGCAATAAGTTCAAAATGTCATTCACATTTGTTGACCTTTTCCTCAAGGTCCCTTTACATCACATATCCCTTTTTATGAGTTCACCATAGTTCTTGGCCAGTCCAGTTATATTTACAAGCTGGGGGAAACAGGGTGTTACAGATATTCTCATCTATTCCAAGATAGAGGAGGAGCATGGGAAACATTTGAGGATGGTGCTACAAGTATTGAGAGAGCACCAATTGTATGCCAAATTGAGTAAATGCACTTTTTATCAGAAGCAGATCCATTATTTGGGTCACATTGTTTCATAAGATGACATAACAGTGGATCCGGAAAAGATTGAAGCAATCAAGGGTTGTCCAGTGCCAACAAACATTTCAAAGGTTAGATCATTTATGGATCTAGCCGGTTATTACAAAAGATTCATTGCAGGATTTTCCAAAATTACACACCCAATAACATATTTGAAAAGGAAAGGAGTAAAGTTTGAATGAGTGCTAAGTGTGAAGAGAATTTCAAGCACTTAAAGGATTTTCTAACCAATGCACTTATTTTGAAAGTTGTAGATCCAAATGAGGATTATGTTGTGTGCATAGATGCATGTAAGGAAGGGCTCAATGGAGTCCTTATGCAAAATGGACATGTAATTTGTTATGAGTCCAGAAAATTGAAGGAACATGAAATAAATTATTCTACACATGACATAGAGTTGGCAACCATAGTACATTCCTTAAGGATGTGGTAGGGATTACCTCGTGAGTAGAAAATTTGAATTAAGGACAGACCATAGTGGTATGAAATATTTGTTTGAACAACCAACACTAAATGCTAGGCAAACTAGATGGTTGGAATTTCTTAGCGGATTTCATGCGAAGATAACTTTGATATCAAGCACATAAAAGGAAAAGAGAAAAAGGTGGTTGATGCACTCAATAAAAGAGTGCATAAAATTCATGCTACAACCATTAGTGTGTACATGACAGATTTAAAATGTAGAATTCTAGAGGCTATAACAACAAATCAACATTATGTGAAAGTTATAGAAATTTTACAACTGAATGATATACAACAAAAATATAAGGATTACAAGCTGGAAGAGGATGGAAACCTCTTATTTCATAACATAATTTATGTTCCCAATTCTCAGGAATTGAGAAATTTAGTTCTAAAGGAGATGCATAATGTGCCATACACTAGACATCTAGGATATCATAAAACTATTACAACTGTAAGAGGCCAATATTTTTGGCCTAGTATAAAGAAAGATGCCGCTAAGTATTTGGTCATATGCATGGAGTGTTAGAAGGTAAAGGCTCAGCACAAACATCCAATGGGATTGTTGCAGCCATTTCCCATTCCTGTATGGAAATGGGATGTTGTTACTATATATTTCATTACCAAATTTCTTGGGGCATGATCTAAAATTGAGAAGACTTGAAATACTTGAAATTATTTGCAATATAAATGTTATGTGTTTAAAGAAAATGGATTAGTTTGCAACAAATATATTAAGAAATTACTCATGCAAAATACACATAGACAGCAGCATAATTAATGAACATAAGCACATGAACACAACAATTTGATAAAGGAGTTCACCCCTCTCATGGGCTACATCTCCTGGTCTTGCTTCCAATGGATCATTATTATTAATTGCTCAAAGTGCTCAAAAACATGTCTTACAATGCTCAAACTGACAAATCGACTGCTCCAATGGCTTCAGAGCGTCCAAAAACCCCTGTCTGGGCTTTTTCGACACCTCAATCGGTCAAAAAACGAAGAAGTTAGGCCTCCTGGAAGTCTCCCCCTTCAAGCTTGCTGTCTCTGCATCTACAAATTGCACCCTTGTCAATTGAACCTGGCTCACATGCAATAAGTAGCGTGAAAACCCAGCACCGAGCGCAACTGCGCCAATGGTGCAAACTATAGGACGGTTAAGGGCGCGCCAACCCCTAACCGCCTAGCACCTGGGCGTATGGGCCATAGAACCGCGCGCTTAAATAAATGGGGCTCCGTCCATATCAAATGGTAACATAACCATTGGAACCATATTACAACCGTTGGAACCATATTACAAAACGCGCGTGCCAATACATACATATACCCGTGGGCACATACATATGCAAAGCGCGCGACCAAAAACTATACCACAAGCGACTTTAAATTTAATCCAAAACATATATATATCAAGGCATAAGTGGTAGCCCGATTGGTCATTGGAGTTTGTGGAAGTGTTTGTGCGTTGGGGAGGTCCGGGGGTCGAACCCCACGGACTCCATACATTTTAACAAACAACAATAATAACCACTACCGGGATGCCACGTGGCAGCTCCTGATTGGGCCACGTGGCATCCAATCATTCGCTCGAACAATGCCACATGTCGTCTTCCCATTCCACCACCTGTCATCCAATAAGAAATTGCCACATCACCACATGTACGGTCGTACGGCTCTTCCACGTTGGACTGTATGGACTGTACAGTCAGCATCAAAATTTTTGCCTGTTTGACTTAATGAACAGATCGCTATATCTCTCGCTCCCAACGTCCATTTGAGATGAAACGAATTGTGTTGGGTTCGCAACGATGAGGCCTATGCTCTCGTCCTGTTTGAAGTGATTCTGAGCACTTTGAATTTTTGAGCAAAATTTGATCCCCTGATCAGGGCAACAAGGCAACATGATTCCGTCATGGTAATGGTGGGCAAACATACAAAGGTTGCACATTGCATTCATGTGAAAATAACTCATAAGGAAACCAATATTGCAGAAATCTATATGAGAGAAATTGTCAGGCTACATGGTGTGCCTAAGGCAATACTTTCAGACTGATATCCCAAGTTCACTTCCAATTTTTGGAAGGGGTTGTTTAAAGGATTTGGGACCAATTTGAATTTCAGTACATCATATCACCTAGAGTTAGATGGGAAGACATAAAGGATTAATCAGATAATCGAGGATGTGTTGAGAATGCATGTAATGGACATGCCTTCCAGGTGGGAGGACTATATCCATTTAGTTGAGTTTTCTTACAATAATGG
>ML777298.1:492323-510187 GCA_009831015.1 Picea engelmannii | reverse complement strand
ATTAACTAAGGAAATGTGTCCCAAGACACAGGAGGAGATAAAATACATGTCCAGGGTCCCATATTCATCAGCAGTTGGTAGCTTGATGTATGCAATGGTTTGCACAAGACCAGATATTGCACATGCAGTGGGAGTTGTGAGCAAATATATGAACAATCTAGGTAAAGAACATTGGGAGGTAGTAAAGTGGATTCTCAGATACTTGAGAGGTACTGCTAATCATGCATTATGTTTTTGAGGTTTAGAAACTGTTCTACAAGGATATGTTGATTCAGATATGGCAGGTGATAAAGATAGCAGTAGGAGTACCACAGGGTATGTGTTTACTATAGGTGGAACAACAGTAAGTTGGATTTCAAAACTGCAAAAGGTTGTTGCACTTTCAACAACAGAGGCAGAGTATGTTGCTGCTACAGAGGCTAGTAAAGAGATGATTTGGTTACAGAGGTTTATGGAGGAATTGGGAAAGAAGTAAGAGAATAACAGGTTGTACTGTGACAGTGAGAGTGCCATTCATCTTGCAAAGAGCTCAGCCTTTCATTCGAAGACTAAGCATATACAGTTGAGGTACCACTTCATACGATTTGCCTTGGAAGATGGACATTTGAAGTTGGAAAAGATACACACTAGCCAGAATCTCGTAGACGTGTTAATAAAGGGAGTAACCAGGGAGAAACTGAGTTCCTGCTCAGTTTCAGTTGGCCTTCAAGAATGAAGATGAAGATGAGAAATTTTCCAGGTCCAAGAAGCTTTAGAGTCCAACATATACAACAACGGTGGAGTTGTTGAGATCAGTCTCCAAGTGGGAGATTGTTGGTTGTGGAGCCTGATTATGTTCTTGATTTAGAGGTCTTTGCTTTCAGCCGTGTTTATATCCCATGAAGACTTTACACCCCAGAAGTATGTACACTCTTCCACGTGAGGGAGTGCAGAGGGGGGGTACTCCCTTTGCGGGGTCCGGGGGGGATATCCCCCGGCTGAGGGCAAGCGGGGGTTCGGGGGGGATATCCCCCGACTGAGGGCAAGCGGGGGTTCGGGGGTGAAGCCCCTGAAGGAAAAATTTCCTTGTAAATGTATATTGTAATTTCATTGTAAATCTGGACCATTCATTATAAGGTCGCAGATCTAACAATAGGGATTATGTTAGGGTTTTTTGCCCTAGAAGGCAACCCTCTTTTATGAGAGAAATGTATTGCGGCTATGATTGATGGCGAATATTGTATTATGAGATAGGAGATTGTGAGAGAAAGAAGAGGATGTTACAGTGGGTTTGCTATAGGTTGTATCCCTTCATATGTTGGATAATAATAAAGGAAGGACCTGACAATTTCTTTGGTGGACGTAGCCCACACTGGGTGAACCACGTAAATCTGTGTCTCTCTTGTATTGTGTATCTTCTGTGTTTTGTTTCCGCATTTGTTTTATTTTATTGCTCTGTGGTCCTGTTTTTCTAACAGTTAAGAAATTGTGTTTATGTTTTTAATTAGCATGGTCCATTGTGTAAGCTTGAATGTCATGTTTTGTATGTTATTTCCACATTTAGTATTGGTATC
The DNA here is from genome assembly GCA_009831015.1 of Picea engelmannii. Classification (NCBI taxonomy): domain Eukaryota; kingdom Viridiplantae; phylum Streptophyta; class Pinopsida; order Pinales; family Pinaceae; genus Picea; species Picea engelmannii. The sequence continues at coordinate 508,634 of ML777298.1, read as the reverse complement.
AAAAATTGTGTTTGGGTCGTTTTAGAAAGTGACGTGACCCAGCTGGGGGATGGGTATGTTACACACTAAGTGGTATGGGTTGATCATGGAATATGCATGTAATGTATTTCCTTATCTCTAGCCTTTAAGGGGCCACATTAGTGTTATAGAGTAAGAAACTATGCAAGCAATTTTGCACAATAACCTTGAACCACTGAGCTTGCTCAACTTATACTTGAAGTATATTGTTGGTCCAATAAAAGCTAAATATAATATTCATTTCTTTTACTTGCTGAGTCATAACATCATCAGTTTTATGACCACATATTTTGAGTAAACAAAGCCACTAAAAGTAACGCTAATTATTTTAAAATTGATTAGAAACAATTTTATTTTTCAGGGTGCACAAACTAGCTGAAGATATAGAGCCTTGGAATAGGATTTTGTGAGTAAACTTCTCCAAGGCTATTAAACTTGACATATGTGTCTGACTAAGGCAGTGGTGAAATCCATTGTATAATTGGTGACGTAAGGAGGCTCCGCTCACACCGAAGTTAAGCACGAGGTTGCATGAAGTTTGTTGAAGAGATATCCCTCTACTACCTTCTTAGATTCAAAGATATTTCTAGGGATCTATTCATATCTAGGGGTATTGCTAGTTCCTTTACCTCTATGAGAGGTGGTGCTTTCAAGATTTCAGGCTTTTTTCCATTGCGTCGTGAGTTTTCATTTCTATTGATAGTGGAGCCTGCATGACTCCCTTAGTTAGCGTTACCCAACCCATGGTCTTTTCTCATTCCATGGGGACGAATCCTTTTGTATTTCTAAGTGGTACATCAAATCATGATACTCAACCAATGCCTTGGGCCTATAATAATTTTTCTCATGGTATTCCAGACATGTCTTCACACTTACCATCCTTTGTCTCGTCTTCTTATGTGAATCCTAGTTTTGGGTATTGGGGCATGATGCCTCCTTTTTCTCCCTTTTCGTTTGGTGGGAGTCATATCCCTCAACCAACTCTTACAGTAGGAGGTTGGAATCTTCCTTCTTATGGATCCAATCCTAGCTTCACTTTTCCAGGAGCAAGTACTCAAACAAGTGGTCATTCTACTTATTACATCCCATCCATATATCCTTATTCCACTATGATGGTTCCTATGAATGCTTTTCCCATGGCAGACCTTTGTTTATCCTCTGGTGTTTCATCCGAGGGGAGTCAATTTTATAGTATGGAAACCCCCTTTACGAAGTTCCTTCATCTGGGGGAAACATATATCCTCACCTGAGTAACCCTTGTCATTTCACTTTCTCTTTGAAAGCAACTTCCTTAGTGACGATGCCCTTACAACCCTTTATGAATCAGTTTGGAGGAGGATACTATCCTTCCAGATAGGGCCACGGTGTATACCAGAACCCTTCTTGGCCCACAATTTCTCAAAACTTGTCTTTCCTGGAACCTTGGTCTCAAATGTCGCAACCAACCATCGCCAATCCAGTCACTACAAGTCATACTGACACTATATCAACAACCTTTGCTAGTCATGTTGGAGATTGGTCGACAACCTCTGCAAGTCATGTTGAATACCAACAACCAACTGCTGCAAGTCATGTTGGGGGCACAAATCTAGTCACTGCTATTCACACTGCAGCTACAACACCAACCTCTACTAGTCATGTTGGGGATTCATCACCAACCTATGCTAGTCATGTTGGGCATTCATCACAAACCTATGCAAGTCATGTTGGAGATCAGTTACTAGCCTCTGCAAGTCATACTGGGAGCATGTCACCAGCCACTGCAAGTCATGCTGGGGCCATTCATATGATTGATAAGCCTCAATGTATAGGACGTAATCCCAAGTTCCTTTGTAGAATTTGCAAAGGAGGTCACCTAACTCGTTTGTGCCCTGCTACTACTGTGGTATGAGAAGCACAATCCTTGTCTGATAGCCCTTCAGGTTCCAAGTCATCTTTGGCTTCCCAACATTGTAGTCCTTCTTTGGTTGATATAGTGGTCTCGTCGATGTAATCTTTCGCTGACACCCATCTTATTTTAGGGGGTAATGGATCTCTTGACCTTGACATCCCGTTCAACCAGTGGTCATGCCGATGCAATATTTGACCGACACCACTCATGTTTTTGGGAGTGATGCATCTCTTGACCATGTTGTCTCACATCCTATTCAACCAAAGTTTGAATAAGTGGTCGTTCTGATGCAATCTTTGTTCGATCCCACTCTTCTCTTGGAGAGTGACAAGTCTAAAGAATTGACGTTGCCAATGCAATATTCGTCCAATCCCACTCTTCTTTTAGGGGGTGATGTGTCTTTCAACCATCTCCTTAGCATTTTTATTTTTGTACCTTCTAAACAAGGGAGCATTCCACTCTCTTTGAGTATGCTCCCTCCAAGTCCTAGTGTGGTTTCCTTTGATTGGAATGATCTTGTAGAGCCTCGACTTCCTTCTTCTACACCCTTCAAGATAAGGGGAATTCTTTGATATATTGTGGATAACGTAACCTATGCAGGTATTTTATACTCCTCGACTTGGAAAGCTTTGGGTTTTCCCGATATTGTGTCAAATATCTGTGAGTTGCTGAATTTTGACAGAAGTATTGCATGGGAGCCTTGAACTCCCCCATCATATGTTTCTTAGAACAACATTCCCGAGTCTTGTTTAAGCTCTTTTCTGACTCTCGCAAAAAGTGAAAAGATCGTCGAGTGAACTTGTCTCTTTTGCACTTGTTAATTGGATTTGAAAGGACGTCTATTTGGTGTAATTTTAACCCTTTTTCGGACCAAGTAGACTAATTTCAAAAAAGGAATACTCTAGTCATTAGTGGATAGAAGAGTTCTCCTGGGAATTGTTTTATACTTTTTCGGGCATAGGGGACTAAATTCATGAAAAAGAAAATACTTTGGAGTTAAGTTGTAATTACATCTCCTTCTCTTGCTTACAGTATTGAGCCTATTGTCGGTTCCCACTTTCGCATTATAAGCCTATTACCTCAGCAATTTTCATCACCATCCAAGCAAAGCCTTGTTTATATCCTTTGCATCTTGACACCTTGTACCCTAAGAGGAAACATTCCTCCGAGTGTCCACGTCTCGCATGCACCTCCTTGCTTTTAGCATAGGTACATTCCACTGTTGGAACTAGTTGCTTACTCGTGACACTAGTTTCCTCCTCTGTATCATAACATTCATTTGTCTATGAAAAAACAAAAAAAGATGGGCAAAAAAGGAAAATTATCTCATGTTGGCAACAGTCCGGTTTCCTTTGAACATAGTACAAAATTTTGAGTCCACTTGTCATCCAAATTTTTGGTTTAGCATGACCTTGGGAAGCTAAGCTCATTACTTAGAGTTTACTCCTCTGACTCATTACTTTTTTAGTCCTTATGGAGAGTTTGATTGATGCCTCCTACATCACAAAGTTTCATCATTAAGTCTATGCTGCCAGATTCCTTCTTATGTCTCATGCTTTTTTTCAAAGGATGTTTATATTACTGTGTCGACCATTTCTCAGAACTCTTGATTTTGCATGTCGTCCATACCCTCAGTGTGTCTCAGAATTACATGAAGTTGTAGTCCTACCATGCACCCTAGTACTACTTTCATTATGGGTAGGTAAACTTGAACCTAGCAGTTGACATCTCCTCATTGGTCACTGAATGGGGGGTTTCCCTTGTGTTCAACAGAAAGAAATCTATTCACACATTGGGATTCCTGTAGTGTCTTGGATTCCATTATCCTTATTGGTGGTTTCCTCACCTTTGCCGGCAATTTTCATTATTGGTTGTTATTCAGAGGGTCTTTTTCGTTCACTGATTGCATCTGGTGCATGCGAAATATGCACAGGGTCATTGGTTCATGAATATTTTATTTGTCTGAGTTCCTCCAAATCATGAAGCTATTGATTTGTACATCGTGCTGACTAATGAGAGATCCCTTAATTCTCTCCTTTCAGCGAGTCTCCTTCCATCGAATTCAGCTCATCTATTATGGAAACGAGGCCTAGAGTCCTATGAGTACCTAGAGGCTTACAATCATCAGTGGTAGGTTCTCTCGCCATCAACTGTTGGGAATACATCAATGTCTCCTGATCAATGGATTCTGTTAGCGTTGGAAGTCACTCCTAGATTGCTTGCAGGAGAAGAGCCCGACACCCATAAGTTTAATGTCACAATTTGTTTGTAAAGGGGTGATCAAATGGAGATAAAGACTCAAGGAGATATTACTCTAACTCAGGGACTGGGTCTGGTACGTAAGTAACAAAGGAGGTCTCGACCTAACTTTAGCCAGTGGGTTGATTAAAAGATGAACAGGTGGAAGACTTAGTAAGAAAGGTGGACAAACAACTTTGGGCAATAGGCTTTCAACAGTGTGCAGAAGAAAGACTCTGAATGCAAGATCCGCTTGGTTCAGGGTCTCAAGAAACTGAAAGGGGACTTGACTGGATCCTCCAATTCCAAGTCACTCAGCGCTGGGAAAATCACAAGAACTGATTAGAGACAGCGCAACTATTACAGTGATCCATTACAACATCATCCTATAATAGCTACAGCTCGACTGGATCCTCCAATTATGAGCTGCTCTAACACAGTGTAAACAAAGACATGAAAGAAACTGGCATTCATAAGGAAAGAAATGTCAAAAGTCCATACATAATCAGGCTATCAGTGCTTCATTAAAGCTTTACAACCGGGAGCTTTTCTCCACCATCCCCCCCCCTTTTCAAAATAGAAAGACTAAGCCTATATACTTAGAAAAATTCGCTTAGAAGCAGCGTCTCAGGGCTTTAGATGGGTGTCATCTCCTCAATCAAATCTGTCCTCTGTTCCCCTGTCATATGCCTCTTTAATTCAGCATGGCTCGCGCCAGGGGGTAGCTGAGCCCTTTGAATGTTGAACTGGCATGTGCAGGTTCCTCTGGTGAGTCGGAGACTCGACGTGGCTTTCCTGAAGAGAACCGGTACGAGGGACCCTCCTGGGTAAACTTCAACCGAGACCTCCATACTCTACAATAAATGGGTGACACGAGGCTTCCCCACCCTCTTTCTCCTTTATCCATTCTGAGCAGATACTGGGATCCCAATCACATCGAGCTGGAGTCGACATAGCACATTTCCCCTCTTCTGAGACTTAATTCAGAAACTTTGGCCAAATGAAAACGAAAGCGCCCCTCTTCTAGACCTCCTTCTTGATGACCAGGCGCTAAAACCATGGGCCTGACTCTGGGCGCTTTCGGAGATTCAGGATTCGGGGTTTCGCGAGGTGAAGCGACGAGGAGATCTTACTGCGTAAACTCCCGAATACCGACACAGCGTAGATACGTGCCGCGTGTCCTTCAGATGGACGACCCAGATATTATATACTATTATAAGGGGCTGTCCCCCTTTCACCCGCTCGCTTGATATGACCTGGTGCTGAGACCCTGGGCTCGGCGCCAAAGACGCTTTCGACGCTTCACTGATCGACACTTCCAAGTGTAATGAGTGGAGAGCTCCCTGTTCCCCGAAACCCCGATCCCCGATATGCCGATAGGCTGACACCTGTCCCAATTTGATTGGACGACCCAAGTCTGCTTTGAATCCATTGGAGCCCCCTCTTGCTAAATCCCGGGCAACTTGACAGCCCCGAAAACCCGATGACCGTCGATTTTCTTTGTGGATGGTTGTTGACCGCTGAAGACAAAACTTTGCCCGCTCGCTTGCTTGGGGGGGCTGAAATGAGGCTTTCTGTGTTGTGTTCGGGAATTTCTCATGCGATTCACTGACCAGAAGGCCCCTCGCACCCCAGACAAGTAATGTTACTAACATTAGGCTCCATGGGGGATAGAGTCGTCCCCGCGATGCTCTAAGGACTCATTTGCATTTCCAGTGCCTTGCTGTTGGGCTATGGAGTCAGTTACTAAGCCGAAACAATAAAAGTAAAACAAAGAACAGAAAGGACAATATTTACAAAACATAGGAGCCATGGATGGCTCAGACAAAATATTTTTTAAGAAAATGCCCATTCACTGGCCTGTACAAAATTTCTTCACCCTCCAAAACTCCCAGCCGATACGTGTTATTTGAAAAAACCTCAGAGATTTTGAATGGCCCGATCCACAGGGCTTCAAATTTTCCATGTTTGCCCTTGTCTTGCTTAGGAGCATCCCATTTCATAACCAGGTCTCCTGTCTGAAATCCTTCGTTTTTGGCCTTCTTATCGAAAACCTGTTTAATTCTTTACTGATGGCCCTGAATTCTGTCCACTGCCTGCTCCCTGACCTGCTGGACTTCCACTAGCTGATGAATCCTTCTGATCATGTCATTAGGCTCCTCCTGATGGTCTTGGAGGAACTTTGCTATAGGAATGGCTAAATGAGAGGGGAAAACAACCTCCGCTCCATAGACTAATTGGAAAGGAGAGACGTCGATAGACCTCTTCGTGGCTACTCGATCGGCCCATAGAGCAAACTTTAGTTTTGAATGCCAGACCTTCTTGTTGTCTTCCAACAATCTTTTGATGATCCTTATCAAACTCTTGTTGGAGGATTCTGCTAAAATGTTGCCTTGTGGATAATATGGAGTGGAGTGAACCAGTTTGATTTCGAACTGCTCACAGAACTTGGCTAATGGCTCAGACCCGAAAGTGGTTGCGTTATCAGTGACAATTTTACTTGGGCAACCAAACCTTGTGATGAGGTCTTCCAGGAACCCAATGATTACCATGTGAGATGCACTCCTGGTGGGGATAGTTGCGATCCACTTGGTAAAGAAATCAGTAGAAGTCAAGATCCATCTGTGCTGCCCACTGGAAGTGGGGTGAATTTCTCCAATGAAATCTAGGCCCCACTACTGAAAAGGTCCTGAAACAACCACAAGATTTAGCGGCAAGGACCTGAGCTGTTTCTTTCCTGCAAATTTTTGACATTGGATACAGGCTCTAACTCCTCTATGGACATCAACGAACAAGGTGGGCCAATAGTACCTGACTCTGAGAATTTTGTGGGCTGTGGCCTTCCAGGAATTTAGCCGTCCACACAAGCCGCTATGAAATTCAACCATGATCATTTCGGCCTCTTGTGAATTCATGCATCTTAAAAGCACCCCCAGGGGGTCTTTCCAGTATAACACTTGATCAATCAGGCAGTATCTGAATGCCTTGAGCTTCAGAGCTCTTGCTTTGTTTCTTTGCAGGCCATCTGGAGGCCGCAACTCTTGTAGAAAAAATATGACATCCCTATACCAAGGACATCGAGCCAATAAGGGCTCCCTTTGAGGGTCTCTTTCAGATGGCTGACCCTGCTGAATTCTTGAACATTCGTTTATGAAACTCACCCCCAGAGCTTGGCAGTTTGCTTCAGCCAACAACTTGGCTAATCCTTGACCTTTTATCAATTTGGTGGGCCTTATTTCCAGGTCAAATTCCAGAATCTTAGCTATCCATTTGCTCCTCCTCCTGTCCATGTCAGGCTGAATGAGAATATCTTTAACCGCAGTTGAGGGGACATAAGATAAGATTTTTGATTGCAAGACATAAATTCTAAACGCCTTGAGAGCCTTTACCAATGCGTAGGCTTGCTTCTCCATATTGTCATATCTGACTTCGACATCCCTCAATGCTCGAATGAAATAGGAAATAGGCTTCTCTAGCCCATCCTCGCTTTTCTGTAATAAAACAACAACCACCGTGTCAGGTGAGGCAAAGGAGAAAATAAGGAAATCCTTTGAGTAGTCGGGACTGATAAGAACAGAAGCTTCAGTCAGCGCTTTCTTTATTTTCTCAAAGGAATGTCGTGATTGAGAAGTCCACTTCACTTCACTTTCTTTCCTCAACATGGTTGTTATAAGCTTTACCCCCTCAGCAAAGTTAGGCACAAACCACCTCAGAAAATTAATCTTACCAAGGAAAGATTGGACCTCCTTCTTGGACCTCGGGATTGATAATGCTTGTATTGCCTCAACTCTGCTAGGGTCAATCCTGACTCCTTCCGCTGATACTATGTGGCCAAGTAACTTTCCTTCCTGCATGGTGAACGAAGACTTCTTGGGATTTAATGAAATGCCAAAACTCCTGCATTTCAGAAAAACCTTCCTGAGATGACGACGATGTTCTTTATCAGATTTTGAAAACACTGTGATGTCATCCAGGTAGACGACCACAAATTTATCCTTTTCCCCAATAAAAGCTATGTCCATGGCACGCTGAAATGTCGCCCCTGCATTCATTAATCCAAACGACATCTTGGCGTACATGAATGTGCCCCATGGGGTGGTAAATGTCATCTTTTCTCTGTCCTCGGGCAGAACAGAGACTTGATTGTAGCCAGAGAAACCATCAATCATGGACATCCTGGAAGCTCCTGTTACACTCTGCAGTATATGTTCCATATTCGGTAAAGGGTAATTATCTTTTCGTGAGCTCCTGTTTAGGTTTCTGAAGTCTACACAGAGCCGGATCTCTCCATTCTTTTTCCTTACTGGCACCAAGTTAGCCACCCACTCCAAATATCTCAGCGGTACAATGATCTGAGCTTGAAGCAACTTCTTCACTTCCCTCTCCATGATAGGCAGCAACATAGGATTGATCTGTCTCAGCTTCTGCCTAAACGTCTTTGCATCTTCTTTTAATGGGATTTTATGCTCGATGACACAAATGTCATATGTTTTGAGGTCTTCGTATGTCCAGGCGAAAACATCCGTAAAATCCTTCAAAAGTCCAATGTATTCAGACCTCTGCTCCTTTGTCAGACTTCTTGACAATTTGATATACTTGGGCTCACCCTCGGTCCCAATGTTGCACTGAATAGTACTAGCGTCCTCCTCCGAGACTTCTCCTTTTAACTATACATCATTTCCATCAAAAAGACTTTCCAAAGGAACCAATCCTCTGGGAATATGGTTGCTGGGTAGCTGTACAATGTCACGCTCTGCAATCTTATTCAGAAAATTACCCCCATCGAGCTCTTCCTATGAGACGACGTCTTGGTCAATGTGCATTTCTGAAAATTCCTCGACAGTCTCCAAGAACCTCTTAACCTCGAGATCATCCTCAAATACCTTCCAATCTTTGACGTTGTCAGGTATGGAGGGCTTGTATTTTACCTCTACATCATATCTGAATTTGGGCGGCAAGGGAACTTTGAAATTGCTAGCCGATGTAGCCAAGGAATCTTCCAAGGTGTTCTCCTCTCTTGTGATGAAAGAAATATTAAACGCTGAGAAGAAACTGTCAATAAGGTCCCAAACCTCGTTCCTGTAATTCCTGAGTCGAGGATGCTTCGCCTGATAAGCGTTCCTGATCTGCTGAACCACCAACTCTGCATCTCCAAAAACTACTACTTCCTGAATTCCCATTTCCTTTGCGGCTCTTAGTCCCAGGATGAGAGCTTCATACTCTGCCACATTGTTGGTGGTTTCAAATTCTAATTTGTATGACAGAGATATGATTTCTTGAGCAGGTGACGCGAAAACCACCCCAGCTCCAACGCCTTCCCTGGAAGAGGCTCCATCAAAGAACATTTTCCAGACGGGGGTGATGGAGGGAGGAAATTATGGGGAAATGGTGGGCTGCTTTCTGAGTTTAAGAGGAGGGTCGGGAGCATTGGTGAGTTGTAGCACACTGGATCCTAAATCAGTTTCTAATGCAAAAATGGGATGGTTGGTAGGGTTGGCCTCATCGCTGATTATATAGGCCAGCTGGGCTTCCCTGTATAGTCTTCTATGCTCTCCCCAAAACACTAGGATAGTAGCATACATGAGGTCCATCTGCAAGGTTCCCCCCAGTATTTTTATCCAAGATCTTGATAACAACATACCAAACTTGGGGGGGACATCGACCACTACAATATCCATGACCACGCTTTTTATGGGCAACTGAAACAAGGTTACGACCAGGTCTTTGATAACTCCTAGACACTGAACTTTCCTGGAGTCAAAGGAGTAGAGGTCATGGTAGGCTCGGGTGACTTCGAACCCTAATTCCTCCATAACAGTTTTGGGCATGAGGTTGTGAGAAGCCCCCGAATCCATCAAGCAATTGTGCAGTACCTTATCATGTATGTTCAAGGAAGTGTAGAAGCGAGGGGATGAGTCATTCCTATCTTCTACCATAGGACCTAGGATAACTGCAGGCTTTTCATCTTATAAATTGATGGAGTCTATGGGAAGGCATGGGGTCTCGGACTGCAGAAGTTCAGAGAATCATTTCTTGAACCCTTCATGTTTAATTAATTCAATTAGAGGTACCGGGACCCTGATCTTCTGAATCTCATGCTCGAAATTAAAGGAGGATGCAAGCTTTAGAATTTCTCTGATTTCGGGAGCATGACTCTGGACTATGGGAGAGAGGGGTTGGTTCTTCTTACCTCTGTGATTGTCCACCATTTCATTAAAAGGCTTCTCTACTCCCCACTCAGGAATATCAGGTGTTGTTGTCCTCTTCTTAGATCTCAGATCATATCTGCCTTGGTTGTTGCAAGCCTTGTCACCTTTGCTCAGTTCATTTAGCTGACTGTCCATGAGGGACTCCTCGTATGCTGATTGGGTGAGATGAGGAAAAGGAGGAGTGTTTCCGAAGCAATGGATTTTAGGATCCAGCTCATCTGTTTCCCCTTATTCTTCCTTAGCCACAAAATTATTTTGAAAAGGGGCCTGAATCTTCTGGTCTTCTCTGTGTCTTCCCTTCTCTCTTTGCACATTCACGGGAGTAAAATTGTTTGGCCTCCTAAAACCTCCCTTGCTTTCGGCGTTCAGAGGGCCCTTGTATGCTTGCCTCCCTTCCACCCTCATTCTCTCCATCTCCGCAGACAGACATTTCACCATCCTGGTCAGTTCATCCACTTGAGGGTGGGGCACTAGTGGGTCAAAAGTCGAGGCTTTCGACCTTCCTTTTCTCCTGTCTGCGTCGGCCTTGTTCCTCAGTCTGTCAGCTGCTAACACATTGGATTCCACCTCTATGGCCGCATATTTCATTTGAGCTAAAGTGGTGGCTCTTCTTTCTCTCAACAAAAGGCAGAAATCGGGGCCGAACGAGCTAGCATACAAAATCTTAGCTGAGGCTTCTGAAGGCTTAATCTCTGCAGGGATCTTGTTATACATTTTATTGAATCTTTTGGAGAAGTCGGAGACGAACTCTCCTTCCATTGTTTTCAGAGACCCGAACTCTGTCATGTAATACATGAAATCTTTCCTATCGCCCCATTGCCTCAGGAAAGCATTATCCAGGGCTTCAATCCCAACAATAGATCCTAGAGCCAATCCTCTAAACCATCTCCTCACCTTGCCATCTAGGCTCTGGATGAAGACCCTCATCCAGACATCTTCATTCTCAATGTTGAGGTTATCTGCATAACTGTAGAAAGCAGTCAGGTGCTCTTCGATAGTTATGTCTCCTTCCCCAGTGAACTTGGGCATATACTTCAAGTAGTCTCCAGCAGGGAGAGGATGCATAGGTTGAGGTAGGATCAAGGGAGCATATCGGGCAACAACTATGGCGTCCATTCTAGTTAGAGGGGGATTAGCACCAGCGATAGGAATATTAGCTGGAGGAGAGCTGGGAGGAGAAGGAGTTCGTGATGCGGCTACTGAGGATGAGTCCCAAAGTGGAGTAGGAGACAAGAGGGGATTTAAGGAGAAGGCTAACGATCTCAAGTCAGTAGGTGTTTTTCTTTGTGCAGGAGTGGTAAAGATAGGAGTGGGGAAATCTTCTGTGGTTCCGAGTCTATGCCAAGGCACAGTTTCAGGGGAGAGGGGAGTGATAAGGTCTTGTCCCTATGGTCCCAGACTAGGAGAGGAAAACTCAACAGGAACACTCTCGAAATTTAGGAAACGAGAAACCTCAGAAACAGGTCTGTCAAGAGCCTGAGGAGGAGAAAAAGGAGTTCCCATAGGAGGATATAGTGGATTACCTGGTTCAGTGGTGGACGCTTCTTCTTCATGGGCCTTTCCTTTTCTGAGAACCACCTCTGGATTAGTTACAGGTGTAGCTAGAGGCAGCTGTGGATGTGACCACATATGTCTACCTCTGGAAGCCACAATTAAGACAACGGGTTCACTCCAGTGGAGTCGTCACAATGGAGTCACCAGGTGCACAGTAGTAATCTCAATAGTTCTGATATCTGATGCACCTTCAGAATCAGCTAATAATTGTCGTTTAATCCCGGGGAAAATATTCAATTTCCTCCTTGGCAACGACGCCATAAATGTTAGCGTCGGAAGTCACTCCTGGATTGCTTGCAGGAGCAGAGCCCGACACCCATCAGTTTAATGTCACAATTTGTTTGTAAAGGGGTGATCAAATGGAGATAAAGACTCGAGGATATATTACTCTAACTCAGGGACTGGTTCTGGTACGTAAGTAACAAAGGAGGTCTCGACACCATTCAACTCACGACGCACATCTCCTCAAACCACCATTTCACACCTTATACTTATTATCTCTCGCACAACTTTACGATATGACATTAATCACCCACCATAGATCTTCCTTGATTGCAGTTGTTGGATGATAGACCACCATACCTTTGCTGACACTTGATTTTTAGGTCCTAGTCCCATGATATAACCTTTTTCTGAAAAGGGATCGATTCTTTTAAGAGAACAATTATCCTTGTTATAGCTCTCAGTAAGAAATCATACACTTAAAACTTTGTCTTGGTCCAATAGCTCATGATTTTGTTTGTTGATTTCTCTAGGGCACCTCAAAATATGTTATCTATTTCAGCCTCAAAGCTCTGTAAGCTCACATTTTGCCTCAATTTTACTCAATTTATACATTATAATATCGACCAGCCTACATACAGGTGACAGGGTCAAATTTGGTACTAACACACACAACCAAAAAATCCTCAACAACTTGGAGGGAAAAAGAAGAGGACCAGAAAATAAAATTCCAATGCTGAGTCAGGGACCATTCCCACCCAAAAAAATCAATGGGAGGGCATAAATAAGAAGAAGAAGAGTTGGTTCCCCTACATGATTTTTGGGGAGGACCATCCTACCCATGAGTGTCCTCAAAAGGATGAAATCCATCATTATTTGGCACAACAAAAGGCCCCCCAACAACCTATTGTCCTAACTCAGCCCTTCCTCCCTCAACCTCGACATATGGTTGAAACAAATAATGCACCTCTGCATGGGGTCATGGAAGGTACCCCTCATCATGAGGGTTTTTCCTCGAATGCCACAATTTTATGTGTGACCATAAAGTCAAAATGCAAACTTGAGCAAAGAACTATGAAAATTCTGATCCTACTTCTGCTACACAAGATAAAGCATATTCTTCCCAGCCTAGTGGCCCTATTCATATTGAGAAATCATCCTTCAACAAACCTCTTCTACCCCAAAAAGGTTTTCTTTGATGAATGACACACAACCCAAATACACAGGCCTCCCACAACTACAGTATTGTGGAAGACTTGGCCCAGGTACCATATGCGATGTCAACACTCAAAGTCCTCCAAAGTTGTCGGATGCAACAAAAATCCTTGTTGTATTCCATAGGAGGGGTTGATCCCTTGAATTCAAGTTTGATAACATTTTATTTTGATCAGGTTCATCATAGGCTTTCCCATCAAGTCTATTTCCAGATCAAATTGAGGACGATAGGGAAAAACATCTTTTGCACTGTGATTTATGAAGGAGCCTCAACTTGCATTATGTTTATGTCATGTTGGAAGGCCCTCGACTCCCCAAAGCATGACGCATCTACAAAATTATTTAAAGCATTCGATGGACATATGTTCCATCCCCATGGGATTATCACCACCTTACCAATCAAATTAGGTGGTAAGACTGTCTCTACTATTATGGAGGTCATCGACGCACCTCTTGAGTAAATTGTTTTACTCAAGCACAATTGCTTCTACAAGATGACTTTAGTTGTCTCATCTATCTTTAGGGTCTTATGCTTCCTTCATCAAGGGAAAATAGTGAAAATCGATCAACTTGTGTTTTGTACCCTAGACCTTGGATCCAATGTGGGGTCTAATGTACCCTTTTTTTGTGATGACGAATAGTCTTACATGAGTGTTGGTGCGGGGATGTTCAAAAATTATTTCCTCATGGGAAAATTCCCTATTCCCCCACCACCTCCTGTTATGAATGTTGCTCCAGTCAATATGATCTCTTCGTTTACAAGTGGATCCCTCGAGTCTTCCAACCCTTGGGTGGTACCTTGTCTTTAGGATGTTGAATCTTATGAAGCAAGTATGCCACTCACTGATGTAGATATTTTCGATATGATAATCTCACCAGCGTTAGCTAATAATGGTAAATAACTCCATCCTCATATAATGTGTGATCTACGTACTCCACCCAAATGGGTTCTTAACTCTCTGCATTCATATGATTTCCTAGATATTAGGTTGCTTTCAAAAGAGACCATCCTAGAACTCATGTCTTCCATAGAAAATCTAAAGGATGAGGTGTTACACACCAAATTCCCAAACTATTAAATGTCGCGCTTATGTATCACATTCTACTAAGTGTCGCACTTGTGCATCACATTCTACCAAGTGTCATAAGTGTCGTATGCAGCTTACTAAGTGCCACATGCACTTTATCAAGTGTTGTAAGCACCTTACTAAGTGCCACATGCACTTTATCAAGTGTCATATGCACCTTATTAAGTGTCATGTGCACTTTGTTAAGTGTTGCATGTACTTTATTAAGTGTCACAAATTCATGACCATGTGGGAGTGCTTGTCACGTTCCCTAGAAAAGTTTGAAGAGAAACATATCATTTGAAGGTCAAAATACCATCTTTTTACTTAATATTTTGAACATACTTGAGGATCATCGCCCCCTTTCCCATACACAAGGATTGATGAAATATGTGTAAGTTTTAAACCTATGAAGTAAAGCAATGCATATAGATTCTTAAACAAAACATAATTTAATCAATGGCTTATATACATAGTACATAGAGATTTATACTGGAAACCCTCAACTGGGGAAAACCTCTCTTATATTCATTATATCAAATTTCACGATTCACCATATAATATATACAATGTTTTTAGGTATTTAGTAGATACCAAAATCCTAATCCATTAATCCTGGATTAATTTAGAAAACCGCTAAAAATAGCAAAAACCGCCTAAAAAAAAATTTCGGGGCGCTGCCCTGAACGCTGCGCGTAACCAGGGGGGGCCATACCTGGGACCCCCCAAGGAAGCACTCGACACACACGACATAGAGAGCGCTACTAGAGGGATCATTAGATGCAGTTGTTGAATCTAACGCACCCCCACACACACATGCAAAGAATATAACACATACCCAACATTCTCCCACTTGTTGTTTTCTTTGCATCCAGGTTTCCACATTATTATATAGTCAACAATCTAGTGAAGCAATGCCCATTGTTACTCTACACTAGGAGAATTTTTTTGTGCTCACAGAATTTGTCAATGAATCTGCAACATTCTTCAAAGTGTCAACCTTTTTCAGAAACACCTTCTTTTCCAAAACCATGTCTCTCACAAAGTGATACTGAACATCAATATGCTTTGTCTTCGAATGATAAGTTGGGTTCTTTGCCAGGAAGATTGCACTATGACTGTGACAATCTAATCTCACTACTTGTTGTACCAACCCAATACCTAAACATAATCTCTATAACCATACTGCTTCCTTACTTGCATGAGTGGTTGCCATGTATTCAACTTCTGTTGTTGAGAGTGCCACTACAACCTGTCTTTTTCTCATCCAACTGATTTCTCCTCCAAATAGGTTAAACACATACCCACTTGTAGATCTTTTGCGATCCAGATCTCCAGCCTAGTCTGCATCAACAAATCCATGTATTTCCACCACTCTATCCAATCTTGGTGTTCCTTGGTAGCACAATCCATAATTGGTAGTGCCACACAAATACCTGAAGACCTTCTTTACTACTGTGCAATGCTCCTTCCCTGGTTTTGACATATACCTGCTGAAAACTCCCATTGCATGTGCAATGTCCGGTCTAGTATAGACCATTGCATACATCAAACTACCAACTGCATTGTCATATGGAACATGGGACATGTCCTCTTCTTCTTCCTATGTCTTAGGACACTGATCTGTAGATAACTTTACACCTATAGGAATAGGAACGTTGACCGGTTTACTACCATGCATATTAAACCTTTGCAATATCGTCTCAACATATTTTCTCCGATTCAACCAGAGTTTCCTGTTTGCACAATCTCTTTTAATTTCCATTCCCAGAATGAAGTTAGCAACACCGAGATCCTTCATGTCAAATTTGGAGGATAGCTGGGATTTCACCTCCTTGATAACATCCATGTTATTTCCTACCAACAACATGTCATCAACATACAACACTACATAAAT
>ML777298.1:455595-480614 GCA_009831015.1 Picea engelmannii | reverse complement strand
TTTCATTCCTTCCTCTTTCTTCCAAATGAGTTGCCTGAACACAAACTTCATCTAGATTTGAAGGGTTAAACATGAGTATTGTATGTCTCAAGTAACTATGTAAAGCTCCAATGTATTTGAGTAAAGTTTCTTGAGAAGACAAAGCTACTCCCAAAACCAAAGCTCTTCTCCTAAATTCTTGAGTAAAGCTTTGCAAATTTTTCCCTTTAGCTTGTCTAAAATTTTGCCAATCCATAATAGGTTTCTACATATATGCTAATGGATAAAATTGTTTTTTAATTGCAACAATAAAATCATTCCAAGAGGTTAAAATTTTACCATGTTTCTTCATGTCCTCTTGAGTCTAGGCTTCCCACCAAATGAGTGTTGCACTATCCAATCTTAAAGAAGCAAGCTGAATCTTAGTTTCATCATCTTGAATTCTTTGTATCCTGCAATACACGTCAATCCGACGAATCCAGTTATCTAATTTCTCATCATTTACCTCTCCATTGTACATTGGCAATTCAAATTTAATATCAAGCTTTAACAAAGGAATTTGTGGAGGAATTTTACCATGTCCCCTTGGAGAAGTTGGAAGAGGTTGTGAACTGGTAGAAGAAGAGGAAGATGGAGGTGAGGGAGGTGAAGTAGCACCGTTCCCTCCATTTCCTTTTGGAGTTTTATCACCATTGTCTCCCTTGTTCTTTGAAGGGTTGGAGCCTTCACCTTGCAACCTTGCATTCCTTTATTCCATCAAGACTTTCATCATTTCTCTAATATCCATGAAAGCCTTTCTAAGATCTTCATCTTCTGTAGGAAAACTTTCATGACTCTCTTCATGAGCCATACTTGGTGAATGCCTCCTTGAAGCTTGAGGTGATAGTATAATCTTTCTTCTTGAAGGATGAGAACTTGGCTCTACAAGTTGACCTTCTCCTCTTGTGAGTTTCAACCTTGTGAGCATCAGAAAACAAACACTTGCAAATAATCAAGCCTTCAAAAACCTAAGCTCTGATACCAACTTGATCTGAAAATGATAAAGGCTTGTATTCTTGAAATATTTGCAAAGTTTTATTTAAGTGTGATTATGCAAAAGGATCAATTTGCAAACACAGATTTTACAGAAAATTACACATTCAAGATGCAGATAATAACCAACAAATAATAGTGAGCAGTAAACACATAACACAACAAATGATAAAGGAGTTCACCCCTCTCTAGGGCTACATCTCTTGGTCCAACTTCCAATGGATCTTTTATATTATTTGCTCAAAGTGCTAAAATATTTACTTTTACAATGCTCAAAATTCCAAATAGATGGCTCCAATGGCTTCAGAATGTCCAAAAACCCCTAGTTGGGCTTTTTCGGCACCTGATTTGGCAAAAAATTGAAGAAGATAGGCTTCCTGGAAGTTCCCCTTCAAACTTGCTGTCTCTGGATCGGCAAAATGCACCTCTGTGTGTCCAACCTAGCCTCTGCACATTTTTCTGTGCTTAAACCTAGTACCATGCACATAACCGCAAAACACATGCAACTGTAGAACGGTTAGGGAACCTAGCCCCCTAATTGCAAAGTCGTTGAGCGCATGGTCCATGTGACCGCGTCCCCTGCACACAAAAGAGCTAAGTTCCAAACATATGGGCAAGTGACAAGTGTCCAGACGGGTGGGGATTTGAAACCATTTGAAACACGCGTGCAGTGTGGTCACATGGTTATCCACATGTGAATGGGGGCTGGGGCTAAGCCCCAGCCTGGACCGTGCCCAAACCATACCACAACTCAAACTTAAATATAAATGAACCCATATATATATATATATATATATAATAAGAAACAAAGCGTGGGTTATTGGTAACCCACACCATGCGAAGGCGCTCCACCATGGCGGGAGGTCTGGGGTTCGATCCCCATGGAATCCATATAATTTTAACAACCAAATTTAATACGGTGCCACGTGGCAGCCCATGTCTGGGCTACGTGGCACCATCCCACTTGTCAAAAAATGTGCCACGTGTCGAGAAGTGATTTGATCTCGTAACTGCCAACTGTCTGCCAAATCAGTACCTGCCACATTAGTGTACATCCTTGCCAACTCAGCACTTGCCACATCAACATACGACCCTGCCACGTCAGCAACTGTACAGACTGAACAATTGGTAAATTTTTGCCTGTTTGACAAATTGAACATAACGCGATATCTCACTCATCCAATGTCTGTTTGAACCCTTTTGAATTGCGTTGGGTTCGTGACAACGAGGCCTATGCACTCGTTCGATTTGAAGCGATTCTGAGCACTTTGAATTTTGAGCAAAATTTGATCCCCTGGATCATAGCCTTAGTAACCTTTCCTAGGCATCTACAGAGGTGGTTGTGGGGGGTTTCCCACGATACCTGAGGCAGACACCATATCACACTTTTATTACCCTTTGAGGGTAACCCCACAAAGAGAGTGTTTATTTCATCAAGAAGGGTTGTTACATGGAGGTTTGGGTAATTGTTTCTCATATCTTTTTTTATGGCCTCATCTCCCATATCTGGAAGATACTTGCTTCCTTTTTTCTCTATTACAAGGGAATTTTTTCCTTATTCTTATCTTATAGGGACTTTGGTAGCGTGTTCTCTTTGATTTAACAACCTTAGGTTGAGTCTGTGTCTATGGAAACATTGTAGTATACATAGGGAGGTAATATGGGGCACCTAGGGAGGTACCCAATGGGAATGTGGTTATGTATCATTAGTGGAAGTCATTGAATATATGAGAATGTGGTGATTCAATGTGAGGTGGACTAGGTCCACTATATTAATAAAGGCCCACTATGATAGTTGGATGTAATAAATGTGAGAAGGCTCTATAGAAGGTTCCAAGGAGATAGAGAGAGCTATATAAATAAGTGTAAGCAATGTAATGAAGCATAGTGAAGAATATTGTTATTGTAACAATCAAGTGTTGCTTGAGGAATGAATTCCTTCATTGAGGAATAATATATGGTGTTACCCTACCTCAAAGGTTTTATCTATATTCTTGTGTTCATGTTATGGTGAATGGTTTATGGTTTACTCTTGGTCTTATTGAAGTATATTTTTAGATCTGGTATAGGTACTTAACAATTGGTATCAAAGCACTTTCCTTGACCAAAGAAGGGAATACTGTTTTTCTCTTTTTGTAGATTTTTTCTAAGGAAGAAAAAGAGGGCGACCCACTTCAGGTTCATATCTGAAGCTTTATGAGATGAATTTGGAAAAACACATTGGTTATTTTACTTCCTCTCGGAAAAATACCCAATTTCAAAAACAAATTCAGCCGAAACGAAGTCCACGAAGTAAAGTTATGAGCATTTTAAATTCAACAAATTTTCAGGGTTTTTCCGAAAAAAGCCACGATTTTCTGCAGTAATTTATTTTTAAAACCTTTGTTCTATTTTTGGAGTTTTTCATAGAAAGATGTGTTTTATAGTAAAACGTGATGGCCCTAGTATTGAATCATTCATTAAAGAAATAAAGTCATCATGTGAAGAGAATTGGCCCCATTGGGTAGATCTCAAATTGTAAGGTGATGCTGCCATTTGGTGGAAATTGCTTGATTACAAGGAGATGATGACACTCTCCAATGGAGAATTTGAAAAAATATTTTTAGACAAGTGGTCTCATGGAAAAAATAAGGATACCGAGAGAACCAAGGGTTTATTTTCATGTGACAAATCTATATTATAGGTTCATGGTTGTATTCATAAAGAAAATGTCATTGTTTCTATTAACCCTAGTTGCATGCATAATTTTATCAATGTTCAGTTGGTTAATAGATTGCAAGTTCCGGTAAAGAATATTCAAATCACACAGGTTGAGGGTGAAAATGTTCAAATGGTTAAAGATTTGAATATTAACATGTATAAATATGTGTTACATTCAATATTGTTGAGTCCGGAGTTGAATCAAAGGCATAATCTATAGAAGGAGATGAAGCAAACCCACAAGAAGGACACAATAAAGAAACTAAGGAGGTCAGTGAATCAAAGACACAATGTGTTGCATATTTGAAGAAAACATAACATATTCCTAAATTTGTTGTATATCAACATCTATATCATATAGAGAAACAACAATCATCAAGGCAAGGGTGTGAGCATCAACACACTTATGCACCAACATGGAACCAAAAAGAAAACCAATCTAGAGGTACATGGAGGCCTACTAACACTACGTGAAGACATCAGCCTAGAGAATCAATCCTATGGAAACATCGACATGATGTAGAGAAAGATCAGGGTGGAAAGGCTGTAGTTGGACACCATGTTCATCTTCCATTAGGATGGATGGATGGTCGTACTTGGTACTAGTTGGATAAATTGCTTAGCCGATCATATTGTGTGGTTTCTTCTCGTGTTTCAAGGACGAAACATGTGAAGGGGGATGGAATGTAGTATACCTAGGGAGGTAATATGGGGTACCTAGGGAGGTACCCAATGGGAATGTGGTTATGTATCAGGGACCTAGTCCACCTAGGGAGAGTGTATGATCTGTATTCTGCACAGGGTGGGTGGGTCGATTATTGGGGTTAGGGATTGGCTGGGCAGGGATTGTTGTTGGTCTTGGAGGGTTGTGGGAAGCTTGGTTTTTTGGCTGTTGATTGGCATTTATAGGTACTTGTTGCTAGTGGTTAGGGTTCAATGGGGTTGTAAATTTCTGCTGTATAGGAGGTGGGAGTTAAGCTTGCATCTGTGGTGGGGTTAAATCTAGGTAGTAATTGGGAAATGTTTGCAGGATACTGTGGATATGTAGGGTAAGAGGGATTCCCATACACATGCCCCCTCCAATCTTGTTTCCAAGGTTGAGTTTGAGCTTGCTAAGGTGTCCATTGTGGATAGGTCATTGGGGAAGGACCCCATTGTTGCTGTTGATACTGTGCATTAGGGTCATAAAATGCATTGGGGTTTTGTGCTCTCCAAGGTCTTCTGGAAGGGTATGATTGTTCTTGTGAGACTCCTCCTCCCCTATACATGGCTTGTAGTTTAAGCGAAGTTGGACACTCATATGTGGGGTGCTATAGTGTACACAGGCCACAAATTTCTATGACATTTAATGGACATTCTTTCTCACCATGCTTCTTTCAGCATCTAGGACATAAGATTGCTAAAACAATCTCTTCTTCTTGTTTCTTTTTCAGTTTTAGGGTATCTAACTGGTTACTGATTGTGCTTAAGATGTCTGTTTTAAAGTTCTCTAATAAGTTTCCTAACTCAATTTTGGTGACAGTTCCTAAGCTTTGTCTTGTATTTCTGCTAAAAGAATCTCTTGGTGCTTTTCCTATTTTAGCTTGTCCTCTTGAGTATCTTCTACAGTAATCTGCAATATCTACAAAGGGCTTTTGGTGCACATCTCCTGAAATTAACAAATTTAAAACTTCTATGTAGTCATCTCTAATACCCTTAAAAAATACGATTCTTACTACAGCTGGGTTTGTGGTGAATAATTTTGATTTCTGGTAGTTGTATAAGAACCTCTCTAAGTAGTCTTCAAGGCTTTCATCTTCTATTTACTGCATTTTAAAAATGTCATTTTTAGCATTATCCTTACAATAGTCTTGGTATTTCCATAAAAATGTGTCTTTCATCTAATCCCAAGAGAGGATTGTATTTTCTCTTAAGCTCATGAACCATCTTAAGGCTGAATCTTTCATTGTAGCAGGAAAGAGATTAAGTTTTTGGGCATCGTATGAGTAGTTATAGCTTCTACATAATATGTCAAACTTGAATAAAAATAAATCTGGATCTTCAGTTGACATACCTCTGAAAGTGGGTAATGATGATAGTGGGATATTCTTCATGTTGATGTTTTTGGAAATATCCAAGATTGGCAACCCAAAGGTCTCAGTTTCAGTGGTTGCATTTCCTTCTTCTTCTGCCATTCCACTGATAGATGGTTCAGAAACTGGATTTTGTGTGTCTCATGAACGTTCATCCGATTCACGTTCTGCCCACCCCAATGCTGATTCTTCTGTTTTAGGTTCTTCTTCTGGACCCTTGCTGGCTCCCCTTGAACTTTCTCCTGGTGGAATTTTTCCTGCACCAATGTCAGTTGGATTAGTGGGGTGTTTGTTTTTGAATCTTTAGAGCTTACAAATCTACCCTTATTATCTCTATATCGATGCATAAAATGAAAATTTGATTCTTAATTGAATTGAAATCCTAATTCTATCTAGAAGGTAAGAAGTCAACCTGGATTCGGAGAACCCCACTCTAATGGTTGCATGGCTCTTCACTCACGTCTTAAACATTTTATCCTCCTCCCTCAAGTAGCCTTTAAAATCATTCAAAAACTATGCAAACAATCTAAGCTAAAACTCACTTCCTACCATTTGCAACTCCCCGACAACGGCGCCAAAATGGTGTGCTACTTATATGTTTAGTATAATGCACTCATTAATTATCAATCCGGGATTTGTAATAAACAGAGTTGCAAGAAACCAGTAAGAAAGGTAATTCAAATGTCATGAGTATAAAACTATTCTAGATTATGCATGTTGGAAACAAAACAAACTAGCAAATCAAAACACACTTTGGTTGTCTTTCACAGAGGGGCTATCTATTCCATTATGGCACATGAAAATATGAGATGGATTTCTTTGACAGATCAACTCTGCTATTTGACCCATAAAACTAACTATGCAATCACACTTCTGAAAAGGAAATTACTCATCAATCATCAAGACATATCATGGGTAGTTCAATGGTTAATATACTGAGTATGATGTGGTTCACAATGTGTTGTTGTAAACTTCACTAGTTCTCCTTCAAATATGTCTAACTACTGCTGCCAACATTTATGTCCATGAAACAAAATCAAATTCATAAAAACAAAAACATAACATATGAAAAAAAGAGCAAGTAAAGATCTCCAAACAATCGTATAATCGAAACCCTAGTCTAAACTATACTGCTATCATCTGAAAGAATTAAGATTAAGATAATCTAACATCTATACTATTGAAATCAACTACTAACCCTAATCTATAAGGATGTTGACCTTTGTTGGGCGGTGGGCCCTTGCCGCTTCAACAGGTCGGTGACTGGAGTCTACACTAAGCTTTCTTTCAATCCACACATTCCTCTTACTTAAATTTTAAAACATAGAATTAAACTATGGTAACAACTCAACTCACATTCATTCATAAATGATCAAGACCTGGAAATAAATGACATCCTTCTATTAAAATTCAACTTAGAATTTGTTCTACAATATGTAACACTACTTCACATGTTGGATTATACTAATTCTCTACCACCTCCACCATCCTTGCCATGACTATTTAAACAATCTTAGTCGTGAAACACAAGGAGGTGAAATCTTTAGCAAATCAGTGAATTGTCAAATTTATATATTCGGTTACATATTTTAAGCTTCATCCTCATGACACGAAGTGTATGAAGCAATAGACAAACAAACTTATCATAACCTTGCTAGAGCTTCAATGATTCAACAAACATCCAACAATTATCTTTAGTATGATCTGGAGCTAAACTTGGTATATTCTGCTTCCTATATTGGTACTGGATCGTGACAGGTGAGATTCGGTAAATGGTATTGGATCCGAACAGTGCACAAGTGGTTGGTATTAGATCGTGACAGTTTGCGACCGTTGGTACCAGATCGTGACAGGTGAGATTCGGTACCGGATCTGAATGGAAGGTGTGCTTGGTACCGGATTCAGACAGTGGCAATCTGACGCATAAGTATCAAATGGATGAGATGGTACAGAAAGGCTGGACTCATCTAGAGGTCAAAGGTTATAGATGGAAAATTAAAACATTAGTACATGAAACATTTAGTCTCCTAGCTCAATAAACCACAAAAATGCATGAATTAATTATACTTTACCTTATGACCTCATCAATGGCTAATGGTAGTGTTCTTTGTCATTTATCCAAGATTAGGTAAGCCAAAAAGGTATAGACGAGGAGTATAATAGGGTAGTGGGGATGTCAATTTAGAGGCTCAACAATCACTTACTTGAAGTAAACTCCAGTGCTCACTTGCATTTCCCTCTTGATCTCTAGACTTTAAAAGGTTGCATGCACACTTTTGCACCTACTCTGTGTAAATTCGCACTATCTCTCCTGAGCTTTGTTATTCAGAAGTTTAATGCCTATGCCCTCCTTGATTGGTCTCTTTGCATACCATGCGTTGTTTCTCTTGAGCCTTGGGCCTTCTAGGTGCTGTTTGCGCACTTCTGGAGTTGGCATTGGGCATGCTTGCACTGTGACACTTAGAAGAGAAACTTTGGATCTTAAAACAAAATATTAACTCATTCTCAGAACAAACAAACACACATCACAATTTATTTTTAGTTTAGAAAGTACAAAGTATGTTTACAACTCCTCTCAGTGTTTGAGAGATTTTATGCTCTCTTCCTTTCTCCTTCAAAAGTAAGTATATATATATAATGCTAACTCATAATATCTGCTTGCTCGGTTTATACAATGGAGGACTGTTACAATACTAGATAGTGATTGATGCTTGCAATTCATTGAGGGAAGAGATTTTTGTTTAAATGGTGCATGCTAATTATATGATAGATTTATGAAGAGATGGCATATTATCTACATGCTGGTTAATTATTGTTATTGTAACCCTTTAGGGAAGGATAACTTGTCTAGTATTTGAGGAATTAAATGATTAAATTTGCGTTATGATTAAGTACTTTACTGTTATTTTAATCCCGAGTCTATATTTGAGTTTGGGTATAGGAATTAGATGCCTCCTTGTTCCTGAGAACAGTCACCAGTCCTGAGACCTTAAATGGTAAAAATCAATCAGATGAATCCTAGACTTGAGTGTTGATTATGTGTCTTGAATGTCCTAACCTTGTAGGTAGGTTGGATGGGTAGATATCTTGGATGGCCTTGTGTTATGATTTATTTTGTTAGTAGAAATGATGTTGTATAATGAAGCTTACAGTATGGGATGTGATGAGAAGTGAATTTTTAATATTGAAGTATGTTAATTTTGAGTAACATTTGTTATTTGATGTTTTAAAAATAAAAACAATGTACCACTACTTTACCCACTTAATTTTATGTCATAACAGAGGGTTTGTTACATATGGTATCAGAGTGGGTTCAACCCTATGACATTGGACAATTACACATTCCACTGTGTTAACTAAATGATTAAAATTATATCCTAATTAAATTTTCAAATTGTACATGCAGCAATCATGGTTAGAAGACGCATGGGAGGTAGACGATGTGGTGCTGGAGGAAGAGGTTTGACACCTCCGATATTACCCACACCAGAGGATTCTAACCCTTATGGAGAAGAACCAACCATTGAGCAGGAGCAGGTTGTTGTGGGAGATGTGGTAGGTACGATGAGATCATTTCAGAGGATGTCAGAGGCATTGATCAACTTCCTGGATAGAGATGAGGGTAGTGTGTTGGTTCCTAATGAGGGTTCACAACGTGCCCTAGCTAGTAGTAGTAGTATACACATAAAACTTGAGAAGGTGAAATTTCCTAATTTCTGGGGTGCCTCGGATGGCTTAGATGATGAGGCATGGTTGGAGAACATGGCGATGTGATTCACACTTTGTGATTACACCTCTAACATGAAATTCTGCATAGTGGTATTTTAGTTGAAAGGGATTTCTCTTCTCTAGTGGAACATGCTCCTACCTCAACTAAACATGGCCATCAAAGACGCGTCATGGGAGTTGTTCGAGGAACGGTTCTGGGAGAGGTACTTGTATGAGGAATTCATTAGGCACCAACTTAATGAGTTCAACACCTTATGACAGGGTGGTCGTACGGTGCCAGAGTATGAGGCTAGATTCATGGAGTTACTTAGGTATGCTCCACATCTGAACACAAAGAATTTAAAGGTCAAAAAGTTTTTATTTTGCCTTAACTTAAACATTCGTGTGAAGGTGAGGATCTTAATGCCTTAGACATTGCATGATGAAGTTAAGAAGGCCCTCATAGCTGGGGAAGAGCTGAATGGTGGGGGTCAGGGAAGGAATCCTTCTATACCAACTAGACATATGACATTAGGAGCGCAATAGCATCACACATCGATGAGACAGACTTCAGGGCATCGGGATACACCCAAAGGATCTATGTTTTCAACACTGTGATGACAAACTCCTCAGAAGAGGACTTCTTATAGAGGACCACAACAAAAGCAACAAAAACATTTTAGGCCTATTCAACAGAACATACTGGGATCATAGACTATTAGGCCAACAACTTCTACTTCGGGGACCAAGAGAATTGGATCGAAGATAGGATGTTGGACATGTGGAGAGCCACATTACCAAAAAGATTGTCTGATTGAGAAGGACCGAACAGTCAGATCATCAGGACCCAATACAATTGAAGATTTGGGCAAGGCCTATAGGATACATACAATGATGAAAAATCACCAGGACGAGCACTAGTTCACTATGCTAGAGATGTCAGGTACAATTTCCAACCAAAAATTTAGTATATTGATAGATTCAGGTGCTACAGAGAGCTTTATCTCTAGTGCAATGCTGAATAGAATTAAGGTAAAGACAATCAAGTAGGATGAGTTAAAATACATAGAAATGGCATCGGGTGCCAAACAAAAGGTTGGAGGAAAGGTTACAAACTATAACATTAACTTGGGATATTTTGTAATGAAGGTCAACCTATATGTCATGATCTTAGGATCTTATGACATAGTGATTGGTATGGATTGGTTGGAATTGCATGATGATATACTTAACTATAAAATGAATAGTTTGTTGGATTTGGGACTTATACATCCAAGTGTGTCACCTTGGGGTGCACCAGTTATTTTCATGAGAAAGAAGGATGGATCATGGAGACTTTGTATTGACTATCGTCAATTGAATAAAACGACGATCAAGAACCAATATCTGTTGCGA
Organism: Picea engelmannii; assembly: GCA_009831015.1. Taxonomy (NCBI): domain Eukaryota; kingdom Viridiplantae; phylum Streptophyta; class Pinopsida; order Pinales; family Pinaceae; genus Picea; species Picea engelmannii. The sequence continues at coordinate 469,728 of ML777298.1, read as the reverse complement.
AGAATATATGATTTGTTTGATCAGAAGAAAGGAGCGGTGATGTTTTTGATGATTAAATTGAGATTAGGATATCACAAATTACAGATTAAAGAATAATATATCCCTAAGACCACATTTGAGATGAGATTCAGACACTATGAGTTTTACAGTTTTACCGTTCAGATTAACAAACACCCCGGGGGTATTCATGAGTTTGATGAATGGGGTGTTACATGAATACTTGGATAAGTTTTTTCAAGTATTTATTGATGACATATTGATTTATTCTTGGAAAAAAGAAGAGCATGATGAACATTTGAGATTGGTCCTACAGTGTCTACGAGAAAACAAATTGTACGGGAAACTATCAAAATGTTCTTTTTACCAATCGAAGATTCATTACTTGGGACATATTATATATTGTGAAGGTATCACTCTAGATCCATTGTAGGTAGAGGCTATTATGGAATGACCCACACCGACAAATGTACAAGAAGTATGTAGCTTTATGGGTTTAGCAGGATATTACCGATGATTCATCGAAGGTTTTTCGAAGATACCAAATCCCATCATTGAATTGTAGAAGAAGAACAAGATGTTCGTATGGAGTGAGAAATGTGCGGAAGAATTTAAAAATATCAAAGATTTGTTGAAAACAATGTCGATACTAAAGGTCCCCGACATGGACAAAGAATTATTGGTATGCACGGATGCATCCAAGGAAGGTTTATGCAGAGTTTTGATGCAATACGGTCGAGTGATCCCTTACATTTCTAGGAAATTGAGAAATCCTGAGGAGAGCTACACAATGCATGAAATGGATTTATTATCAATTGTGTATGCCCTGAGAATTTGGAGACATTATTTGATTGGACGAAAATTCAAACAAAAAATAGATCGCTATGGTTTGCAGTATATTTTCACACAGAATGACTTGAATGCGCAACAAAGGCGTTGTTCATAATTACTTAGCAAGTACAAATTTGAGATTACTTACATTAAAGGAACAATAAACCGATCGAAAGATGAATTGAGTTAGAGACCATGCATATTCTCAGTAATACTGCTTAATATGAATCTTCGAGAAAATATTCTAACTTTACAGATAGACGATGATTGGTACAAGGATGTTAAGAATAATATTGGACGAGATACCATGATTGTACCAAAGTATGAAGGTTATTCATTAGACAATGATGGATTGTTGATATTTAACGAAAGAATTTACGTACCTCCTAACGAGGAATTAAGAAGATTGATCTTAAGTGAAGCTCATCGAATAGTATACATGGCTTATCTTGGAGTCATGAAGATGAAGGAATACCTTAAGCCTTTATTCTTCTTGAAGGGAATGAAAGAAGACATAGTTAGTTATGTGGCGAGATGTCTAGAATGTCAGCAAGTGAAGGATGGACATAGACATCCAATAGGATTACTACAACCACACTCTATTCTGAAATTGAAATGGAGGTCATTTCGATGGACTTTAACATTGGATTGCCATTGACGACAAGGAGGCATGATTCTATTTTCATGGTAGTTGACATTTTGATGAAGAGTGCACACTTTATTCCAGTATGTACGACGTATCAGTTTCCAGACATAGCAAGAGTATTTTTCAATGAGATTGTGAGGTTGCATGGAGTACCAAGGAGGATCATATCCGATCAGGGATTAGTGTTTACAAGATGATTTTGGACCAATTTCCAAGAGGCTTTGGGAACACAACTAAAATTTAGCACAACATATCACCCATAGATAGACGGGAAAACAAAAAGAATGAACCAGATTTTGGAGGATATGTTGCGTATGTATGTAATGGACCAAAACAAATGTTGGGAATAATTCTTTCCACTAGTAGAGTTTTCATACAACAACAACTATCAGATTACAATTAAAATGGTAGCGTTTGAGTTTCTTTATGGGAGACCATGTCGGACGCCGTTGAGTTAGGATCGACTTGAGGATAGGGTCCTGGTAGGGCCAAAAGTAATTCAAGAAATGGAAGAATAGATGCAATTGATAAGACATAGGATTAAATAAGTGCAATATCGATAAAAGAGTTATGCTGATGCCCATTGCATTGATCGCAGTTATGAAATTGGCGACATAATTTTCTTGAGGGTAAAACCGCACCAGAGTCCGATCAAGTTGGGAAAAGGTGATAAAATCTCTCCTAGGTTTGTGGGTCCTTTCAAAGTAGTAGAAAATAAAGGAACCATGGCTTATCAACTAGCCTTGCCTGATTCTTTGAGGCGCATGCATGATGTATTTCATGTATCTTTTTTGAGACATTATATTAGTGATCCTTCACATGTTATTGACATGAGTTTTTTGTAGGTGTCAGATGAGAGTGCTCTCATGGCAGAGCTAATCCAAATTCTGGACCATCACATTTGACAACTACGACATTGAATAATCGATCAGGTCAAGGTCCAATGGTACAATTATAGTCCACACTCGGCTACCTGGAAGGACGCATATGAGATGAGTCAACAATTTCCTTACTTGTTTGATAGATTAGACATATAGATCTATGTCAGATACATTTATTTAATTTATTTTATATACTGTACAAACTTCGAGACTAAGTTTAAAAAAAGAGGGGGTGTATGTAACATCTCTTTCTACTGAGCACACTTTTATTGACTTATTCTTTGAGGACACTTACGTGCAAGTGATCTGGTTATGGTACATTGTGATTTCATTTCGATTTTTTATTATACATGATGATGACGATGATGTGTTGTGATTTTTTGGTAATCTGATGTATATATATTGGCAGATGTTATTGATGAGTCATCCTTAGTGTGCAAGACACATGACAGGTTAAGGATGTTGATGACATCGATGGACGCCCTTGCACTCCAGATTGAGTCAGGGAATGGATTGTGTTTATTTGATTATTTCATTTTACACACACGTGATGTATGATTTATTTATATGGATTATTGACATTTTTTTTGTCAGTGGATGCAGTCTTTACGATGCTTGCTAATATGAATCACATAAGGAGTAAAGGGTCCATGCACATAAACTAGGCATTGAGGGAGAGGTGTGGTAGCATCCTTGTCATATCCTACTAGCATTCTCGTCATGGCCAACAATATAGGTTAATGATTACCTAGTTTGATTGGTCCACGATGTTGTGAGGGCAGACTGAAACAGTCGCTCAAAAATGTTTCTAAGGGGAACACAATAAGGTGGATTCCTTATTCCTTAGAATTCCTTAGTCTCTCACAAGGTTGACCGAATGGAGTTTTGACTCCAAAGGTTCAGACAAACTTCCAAAACAATTCAAATGTGAGTGGCACCCTTGGAGCATAGAGGTGCGTCTTGAAGGGCATGTCGTGCAATTGAAACTTGAGCCAATAAACCTAGGTGGCCTATAAAACATTGGAATGATTAATTGTAAATTATTTATGAAACAGTAAATTATTAATTGTAAATTCTAACAAAAGTCTAATACTAAGTCTAAGTCTAAATTTAAATAAAGGACTAAATGAATTATGAAATAAGTTAAAAATATTGAAGAATGATCAAACTCTAGGAAAAAGGGGAATAAGATCTAAGGGTTGGATAAAATGCACATGTGTGCATGAAATTAATAAAATGGATTTTTAAAATAGAATAAATAATAATATGAGAGAATATGAATACACATAGAATAGTATCTAGAGTCAAACTACACTAAGTCTAACTAGAAGAAGACTCCTAATTAAACTCTAACTAAGATCTAGTTAGGAGACACTCATTAAATGAGAAATTGGGGAACAAAGGGACAACTAAGAGAGAAAATAGGAACACATTGGGGAATGTGAGGTAATTTGTATTTTTAAATAAAATACAATTTGGTAATTACTTGTGCAACTTGGGGAGAGTATGACAAGTGTGTGGGTGAATAATCATAATTAATTTAAATTAAAAGTTTATTATTTGTGCATGAGGACAAGTGTCAATGAGGAAAATGGTTATAAAATAAATGGTGTAGAAGGGAAAAAGGGATGACTTTTGGAGCACTGTGATGCTTCTGAATTTTTGATTGAGTGTGTTTTACTTGTGAGATTTGGGACTCCAAACTTGTGAAAGAGTGGAAGCTCTTTCTTACGAGGCAAGCTTGGAAGCTATTGTGTTCTAGTTTTTGTGCTTGGCCCCTTTGCGGCTCAGGGGGATAAGGGGGAATAAGAGTACCCCTAGCATTGGATCAGAGGTATCGATGAAGTTTTGTTGATTAGCAAGCAAGAGAATAGAGGATCGCAAGACTTTGAAGGGCATGTTCATTTCGTAGTCTTCATTGGTCCCGATATTTTTATATTCTGAATTTATTTTGTAGTACGAGTGTATTAGTATGTTAGATTTGTATGGACACTATATAATCACTAGATATTCTGAATGCCAAATTGTTACAATTGTTGCCTATCAAATAATAGTTATGGTGTTTACAATTTTCAATTTTCGCTATAATTTTGAGTGTTTCCGAACTCTAAATTTCGAGTGGCTTGATCCTCATTGTAAAAATAAAAATGATATTGTGTATGATCTTTGTTTTAAGAATTGTATTTCCATCCGTATTTGTAGTTCGTATGATCAGAGTTTTTAGTTGAGATTATTTTTAAAGAAATTTAATAGAGCATTGTTCGTTGGTAACTAAGGAGTTAATTCCGAATTTGTATCGTGAGTTCTTTGTTGAGTTCTGTAACATCCCAGTTCTAACAATTATGAACTATAATGTATTATGTAAATGTGACTTAGGATGGTGATTCGGTAAAGTTGAAAAGGGGCTAGAGTGCTCAGGGAATGTAATAAATATATATACATTAATAAAATACACTGTTGGCTACAAGACGAACAAGGGAAAAAGAGATAAGGGGCTATGATTCCACGAGAGAGGGGGCTTGAGGGGCTAAGAATTATTATTATTATTTTATTTTACCCATAATTGATTTTATGGAGAAAAGGGGTTACATGAGCTTCTTAAGGGGGAGGCCATGTGGCTCTTGTCTTCATGTAATTTAAACATCCCTTGGGGGTTGTTTGGGTCTTCTTCGTCTTTCTTCGCCTTGTTCTACTTCTTCCTTTTCCCTCACTCATTCGAGATAATTCGTGTGCTCTTGGTTTGAGCATGGATATGAATGGTTATTTGGCTGGATCTTGGTTAAGTTCTCTCACAAATGCGAATCCTGAGAGTCCCAACATGGAGATTATTGACCCGAAGCACTAGAGCTCTGGAAGGATATGGAAAATCCTAAGGGAATGTGTGGTAGAGAAGGGGGTCAATTCTCTTGGGTTGTGCAGTCTGGGTAGAAGAGATATGGTGTACTTTAGATTGTTGTGAGTGTTGAAAGGCCTGTGATAGCTTGAGTGTTGAAAGGTCTGTTAGTTATGATATTGATGGGGGTTCAGATAGAAATGTCCACAACTAAGAATCCTTTGAGTTTCCAACAGGGATATTTCCTGACCAATAGCACTAGAGCCTTGGAGAGAAATGGAACATCCTCAAGAACTGCATGTCAGTGAAAGGTGCTCATTTATTTGGGTTTTGTAGGCTGAGGGGGAAAGAGAGATGGACTTTCAGACTTGCTGTGAGGTTGGGAAACTTGAGAGCTAGTTAGCCAACCGTTGTGTGTTTAGACTTGGCCTAGGACCTGTACTTGTGGATTCATAGCCCTGGCTCAGGGGTGACCAGTTGTTGAGAGTAAAAGCACAACATTGTCTATGGTTGGGAGGGACGTCCTTGGTCTTTAGCTAGTTGGTGAACGTTTACTTGCAAAGATAAGTGCTCTATGTGTTTTCTGTGTAATGATTATTTCCACTGTGTATTTAATTATCTCTCAGATATGTATTTTTAATGTGCATGTCTGCTGGTTATTTGTTGTGCATGGCACATTGTTTAATGCTTTATGTTGTAGCAAGGATATTGATTAATGCATGTGGTTTTCATGCCTCTTTTATTAATGATAAGTCTTTTGAATTTGATATTCATTCAAAGAACTGAGGCTTTGGACTGTAGCATGCCCAACCTGCTGGTGGCTAGGTGTGTTGGTTCTTGTCTAAGCATGCTTAAGTAGCATAGCCCGACCTGTGGGTGGCTAGGTATGTTACAGATTGGTATCAGAGCTACTGGTTGAAACACCAGGCTAGATATGTATGTCAGAGTCTTGTGGTTGAGATCGATTTATGACCTTGAAGTCGAAAATATAAGGAGGAATGGCGTTGCAGAGTCCGCACAGAAGCTAAAACATCAGAGATCCTTTGTAAGGGATCGAAGGATCATGACCATCCCTTTCGAATTCGAGATCCATCGCCACCATGGGATCAAGAGAGACATGGATCGTTGGATCAGAGGGAAAGTGAACAAGGGTCTTTCAATGAAGGAGAAACTAGAGGTTGGGGTAAGGTTAAGTCCTAGCTGTCATATCTAGATTGTTGATCATCTGTCGTCGATTGAGGCCAAGCGTGAAAGGTAAAACTTTGGAACTTTGCAGCTTCGACAATCTTGGTACATAGGCAAAGCCTGAACTGTCAAAGGCCGAAGTCATGAAGTCCCATCATTCATATGATCTGATGGGAGGTGCGGAGGGATCTCCGCCATTGATCCTAGTCACCTGACATTGACCACTTCAAAGTTTTTCACTCCTGGAGTTTTAAACTTTGTTGAACTGCTACAACCCAGAGAGTCGAAGTCCCGTAATTCCTGTCGACTGTTAGATTGAGGCAAGGATTTTGGGAGTGTTGTGGGTCATCAGATCTAGCAGTGGTAGAAGGGTAGCGAAGTTTTGGATCTTTGAAACCTTGCCACTTTAGAGTTCGGTAGTTTGGGAGTATGGGGGTTGTCTGGAGCGAGAAGCCTCGAAGCCTGAAGCCCGGAGTTAATCATAGCCATTGGTTGTGGGAGGAGTGTGAGTCATTGATATATTTCAATGTTCGGCTATCTGAGAGATAGCATGCGTTGGACTCGGGAAACTTCAGAAGCCGAGAGTCCTAGATTTGATTGATGACATGTCTCATGCCATGTGGCAGGGGTGCCATGTGGGGACACGTGTCATTCGATTTTAGTACCTTTAATTTGGACCCTGATCTGTCCATTTTTTAGTAACACGTAGCACACGTGCCACGATTCCATGTCACCTTGGGTGACGTCAGCATGCTGTGTCAGCTTCGGGAGTATGTGACTTTAGGGGTTTCCAAGTTTCTATTAGTGAAAAGTGTCGAAGACCAAAGTCCCGAAGGCATGCAATTCATTGATCTGAGATCCCTTCAGGACCTCTCTTGACCGTTGGATCAAGCAGAAGGAGAAAAGTTAAGTACTTCAGAGGATTTTCACTCTGGGTAAGTGGAAGAGTCGGGAATGGAAAAATCCCGGAGCCCTGGAGCACCGAATTTTTGGAGTGTGTGAGAATCGTCTGTCTCAACACTTGATTAAGTCTTGATCGTCCATGGATGAACATGGTAAGAACTTTAGAGGATTGTCACTCTGAGGAGGTGGAAGACTTGGGAATGAAAATATCTTGGAGCCTCGGAGTGTCGAATTTATGAATTGGTTGAGATTCTTCTGTCTCAATGCTTGATTAAGTCATAATCATTGATCTCGTTGAAGCCTCCATATGGGGGTAGGACCGTCCATTCGACGATAGATTAAATATCGACCATCCATTTTTGCTAGTGGATTTATTAAAGGCTTCGGTGAAGTGTAACTCCATGGGAAAACATAAGTTGACAGTGGAAAACAATCAAAGGCCGAAGTCTATAGGACTTGGTCCCAACACCGGTCCCATGCTAAGGTTAAAAGGGTCTGGAAGTAAACCAACCCTCAAACTTAGTGTTTGCGCAAGATCCTATGTAGAAAAACACAGAGCGGGGTGATAGAGTGTGATTAAGCCCACAATTTCGAGCCGTGGTCATGTGGAACTTGGTTTGAAGGAAGCGACTTTGCAGTTTTTGATTTTTCTATATCAGCTAAGGGGGATGAAAGTGGTTTTTCAGGGATCCCTAACTTTCAACTCTGATATCTGATTGGGGAAAGAGTATATTCATTGTAAGGTTAATTCAGAGGAAAATGACCTAGAATTATTCCAATTTGAATAATTGTGATATAATTTTTCTTCATGAATTAAATAGAAAAGGTACCTATAAATTTAATTAACAATTTTTGTATGATATGTATAATTATAACCAGATGATTGCTTGCATATTTTGGCAGGATTAGAGGTATAATTAGATCAATTCTAGTCTAGGATAAGATGTTAGGGTCATGGAAGCATGACAAAGGTTATAGGAGTTGGATGAGACAATCAAGAGCTACAGAGAAAGTAATGAAAGGTGGACAAAGAACTCAAGAATAGTGGAACAAAAGTATTAGTAAACAACGACAGAATCTGAATAAACTAGAGGTACAAAAAAAGTAAGAGTCATCACATAGGATATGAAGCTAGCAGGTTAAATATGTCATGGATGGGCATAAAAGGAAAAGTATAACTGCCTAGCCTTGAAGGAAGGGATGTGTAGATATTCACAAAGCTTAAGTGTGAAAGAAATCCACTTATGATATCAGAGTTCACAGTGGAAGTAGGATGCCAATGCAGAGAATTTGGAATGATCTCTCACTTGAAAAGTGTCACTAATTCAAAATGGACTTCCATTGGGAATGGTATTAAGTGTGAAAGGTATGGTTTCACAAGGAATTTTTAATGAAGTAACCTAATGGAAAATCGTGAGTAAACATATTTGACTCAAGAGTGTTGCGGTAGTAGAGTGAGGGAATTTTGGAGCTACTCCATTCCAGGGTGTTGGAATGTCTCCTAAAGGTAAAGTTGGATATGACTACCCAAAAATATTTGTAGAAATTTGAGCACACTGGTTGGATTGCAGAATGGCCAAGTGGAACTTGGATGGAAAGTGTTTAGACCAGGGAACCATAGTGCAAATGAGCAGAATGGGAGCACACAAGGCAACAAGGATCTGAAGGAGTTCAAGGACAACCAAATACAACGTAAATAAATAAATAAATAATTGAATTGAAACATAAATCCACTAGAGTGCATGAGGCATACAATGAATTTAAAATGCATATGCATTAGTAGGCATGCTGACGGTAAATGCTTGGTGCATATGAATGTGTAATTACACATGCTTAGATATGCATATAACATGCTTGTGAACTTATAATAGTATATTATTATGAAATAATGTTTGAGTATGGCTAATGATGGATTATGAATTCAGGAAAAATGATATAGCACGGTTAAGGATGTGAGTGTTGTTGTTTCTTATGATTTCCATTTAAGTGAAGACCCATGAGGGTGGCAGGAATGGTGATCAAAATGATGAACGAGGAAGTCTGTGATATTCTACAAATATTAGTTGGTCAGATAGTAACAAGTAGGATGATAACAACCAGGCAGGTATGCATTTAGTTTATGTTGATACATACATGTTTAAGGGGATTGAGGTAAGAATTACCTCAATTAATTTTCAATATTTAAATTGATATGTAATGGCCAAAGACCTAGAGTATGTAAATGTTGTTGATGCTAGAATGCATTTAGATAAAATGTTGGTTGCATATTATGTTATGATTGGTTATGGGATCATAAACGGGTTAATTCAGGAGACATACTCCTTATATAACAATGAATATCCATAGAGCTAGTCATGTGTGCGACCATAATATGGTTGGATATGGAAGGGCTATAACGTTATATGAGTGATCAATGGTATCTACTGTATATCTTATTTTTGGACTGCAACCTCTTTGACGACACTGAAGAGAACTTAAGGATTATATTCTTGGTGTTGTGTTTGGGTTGAAAAGGAAGTTATCCAAATAGTTAGGCAAGTAGTAGGAAGTGTGTGGATGATGTGTTGAGTCATTGGCCAGAAATTCCAACTCATCATGGTGGAATGAATGAAATAGTTATGTGTTATTATGTAGTCAATGCATGGATGCATTGTATAGATGTTGCCACGAGTATTGGCACATTGATTGTTATTTTATCTAGTAATTAATTGTTGCATTATGGAAATCCTGTGGTGCTGAAAATGCATAATGATGGATAGATGCATTATATTTAATATAAATACTAGTTGAAGGTGATTGGATTGTTGTTGATACAATTCCAAGATTAGTTTGTGGAGCTATTAAAAATGTTACAGTGATATTACAGTTCTAAGATCACTTGTTACCATGAATATATATATATATATATATATCTTGTACATGAGATATTGACAATTTGTTTGGCCGAGGAATGTTGAAATTGCAGGAAGAAAGGGTCTTGGATATGGTAGTGTTGTAAGCCCATAAATAAAACCAATTCCTATTGCTGCAAGAGACAAATTATTATGAGTAGAATCTCATGCCTGGAAATTTTATTTTTTTCCTATATAAAACAATTTTGGGAATCATAATTTAATAATTACTGACAAATTGTTTTCGCTGAATGTAAATTGAAGAAATTGCAAGTAGGATGGTATTGGATATGGAAGAAGTGTAAGACATATGGAAGACTGATATCTATAGTTGTAGAAGCCAAACATTATGAGGAGAAATCTCATGCTTGGAAAATTTTGTTTTCCTATATAAAACAGATTTGACATTTATTATTGAAAATGCTTATAATGATATCTCATGATGACTGTATGTGTATAATACAGATGAGATGTTTGATATGATAGCTGGAAAACATGGAAAATGATATTTTTGTGACATGAGAACCTTATGTCCCTAGAATTCTTCTTGTTCAAGAAAGCCTTGGTCAAGAAAGTTGGATCACTTGAGGGACTGTATAATAGAGAAGGGGATGACTGAGCCTAGGCGTTGAAGGTGAGTGACCACAAGGAAGAGAAGACTTTGATAGTTCTTGTAAACTATTGATTCAAATCATGCACAAAATGGGTATGTCAAGGAAAAAAATGAGTCAAATTAACGAGACAACCATATGGATGCATATCCATGAACCACACAGATACGTATTGCACTAGATTATGAAAAAAATGTTTTTAAATTATGAACAAAAATAAAGACTTTATGCACAAAATTGTGATTTCACATGCTGATTGATTTGAAATGTTGTAGGAAAATGATGAATGCTAAGGACTTAGAAAAGTACCAGACTATGAGGAAGAGAAGAAGTTGATGCTGGAGAAAATGAATGGAATGAAGAAAGTCCAATGGACTTGTTGCAGTTGGAGTTCTGGAAGCTGCAACTTTGAAACTTCTTGGCCGAGTGCACTGGAGCCCTGAAGAGAAGTGGAACAACCTAAATGACTACATGGAAGAGAAAATGGTTCATTTCTTTGGTTTGTGTAGGGCTAAGAGGGAAGGAGAGGTTTCTAGTTGGAATTGCTTCCAGAAATATAAATTCTGAAGATCATTATACATGTTTTGGGTCGGAATGCTTATGTATACATGTTTAATTTTAGGCCAAAATCCCTATGTATATAAGATTGGGTTGGATTTCCTGTGTGTATTAAGGCCAGAGGGCCTGGATTTGTAATGTTAATAACATTGGAATGGTGTTGTGCAATGAGGACAATGCCAAAATAAGGGGATGGGGATGTAACATCCCAATCTAACCATTATGAACTATAATGTATTATGTAAATTTGACTTAGGTTGGTGAGCTGGTAAAGTTGAAAAGGGGCTAGAGTTCCTAGGGAATGCAATACATCTATATACATTAATAAAATACACGACTGGTTGCAAGACATACAAGGAAAAAAGAGATAGGGGGATATGATTCCATGAGAGAGGGGGCTTGAGGGGCTAAGTCTTTTTATTATTATTTTATTTTACCCATAATTTATTTTATGGAGAAAAGGGGTTACATGAGATTCTTGGGAGGGAGGCCATGTGGTTCTTGTCTTAATGTAATTTAAACATCCCTTGGGGGTTGTTTGGGTCTTCTTCGTCTTTCTTCCCCTTGTTCTACTTCTTCCATTTTCCTCACTCATTCGGGTTAATTCATGTGCTATTGGTATGAGTATGGATACAAATGGTTTTTTGGGTGGCTCTTGGTTAATTTTGCTCACAATTGTGAATCTTAAGAGTACCATAATGTAGATTCTTGACTAGAAGAATTGGAGTCCTAGAAGGAGATGGACAAGCTTGAGGGACTGTGTGGCAGAGAAGGGGGTCAATTCTCTTAGGTAGTCTGGGTAGAAGAGAGTTGGTGTAATTTGTATTGATATGAGTGCTAAAAGGCCTATGATAGATTGAGTGTTTAAAGGATTTTTATTTATGATATTGATGGCAGTTCAGATATAACTCTCCACAACCGAGAATCCTTAGAGTTTCTAACAGGGATATTTACTGACAAGTATCACTAGAGCCTTGGAGAGAAATGGAACAAACTTAGGGACTACATGATAGAGAAAGGTGTTCATTTCTTTGGGTTGTGCAGGATGAGGGGGAAAGAGAGATGGAAATTTGGACTTGCTGTGAGGTTGGGAAACCTGAGAGCTAGTTAGCAAACTGTTGTGTGTTTAGACTTGGCCTAGGACCCATCCTTGTGGATTCATAGCCCTGGCTTGGGGGTGACCTGTTGTTGAGAGTAAAAGAACAACAATGTCTGGGGTTGGGAGGAACATCCTTGGTCTGCAACCATTTGGTGAACGTTTACTTGCAAAGATAAGTGCTCTCTGTGTTTTCTATGTAATGTTTATTTCCATTGTGTATTTAATTATCTCTGAGATATGTATTTTTAATGTGCTTGTCTGTTGGTTATTTTTTGTGCATGGCATGTTGTTTACTGCTTTATGATATAGCAGGGATCTTGATTAATGCATGTGGTTTTCATGCCTCTTTTATTAATGAGAAATATTTTAAATTCTAGATTCGTTCAGAGAAATGAGGCTTTGGATTGCAGCGTGCCCCACCTGTTGGTGGCTGGGTGTGTTGCAGCCTGTCTAAGCATGTTTAAGTAGCGTATCCCAACCTGTGGGTGGATGGGTATGTTACAAGTTTCATTTTGAATCCTAAATAAACTCATATTGTGGGATCTCTGTCGAATTATACTCTGGATCTGAATTTTTAGAAGCGTGGAGTCTCTGTTTAATTTTATTATAAATCCAAAGTTTCAGAATTGTGGAATGCCTGTTTGAGTTTGGTTATAATCTGAACTTTCAGGAGTATTGACATTATTTTTAACCTTAGGCATTATCCATTTTTACCTTGACATTTATACATGTGACCATGGGCTAGAACCTATTGTTGACCAAAAAGGTGCTATTCAGAGCTCCAGAATTCTGACGCTCCAGAGGTTTCTTCAACTCCAACATTCTAACTTAATAGAGTGTTACTATCCAAATTCAGTCAAAGTGAGGTTGACCAACATATGTAGGTTCTACCCTATCCTTCCACTTTCCTTCGTCAATGATTATAGTTTTAATCGAATGGTTTGCAACGTTTCTGCTCAAATGAGAATCTATGATGGAGATATACTCCAGAACTCTAAGCTTTAGAGTTTCTCCGCAAAAACATCTTGAAATATTTCACCCAGATTGTTGAATCGATGAAGGGCTCAGGGATCTAACAGATCAAACTCCTCCTACAATTGACAACTGTGATCAACTTTGGAACTCCGAGCTTCGAGGATTCTTTCTCCTGATCACTACTAAAATCCTGAACCGCCGAACATATAACTGGTGAAGGGAGGAGTTCTATGGTCCATGTTCACCATCAACAAATGACCATGATTGACTCTGGGCTTTGGGACTTCAGGCCTTTTTGCACCCAAGAAAATTTCGCCAAAAACCTTCTGGATAGATGAATTCCAAATACTCAAAATCTAAGGACACATGTACCCAACAACTGACGATCAAGATTTAATCCAAACTTTAAAGCTTCAGGATTTCTTAGTCCTTAACTTCTATGACTCTTTTTCTTCACAGTGCCGAACTACTAAATTTCTGAAGGAAGAAGGCTCACAGATCTAACAATCCTTGTTAGATCACTAGATCCACGACTCTCCCTTACTTTGAGACTTTAGAGCTTCATGGTTTCTTATCCCTTAGTCAGTTATGACTCAAACTTGTCGAATAATCAAACTCCTCGAGGATCCAATGAGTCACATTTTCCCATCAATATAAAATGTTGATTCACTCTGCGACTTTTGGATTCAGGGCTCATTTAACACAAACAATGTTGGACAACTG
>ML777298.1:423798-445010 GCA_009831015.1 Picea engelmannii | reverse complement strand
CTTGCCATCAATGACAAGTCTATGCTGCCTGTAAAACATGCCAACAATCCTTTGTACATTCTTCCTGCACCCATGCCATCTTCATTGCTGTACTTGCCATCAATGACAAGCATATGCTACCTGTTAAACATTTCCAACAAACAACTCTAATCTGCCAAAGTGGTGAAGTTTGAAGGACTCAGGGATTAACGAGTGTGCTCCTCCTGTTTGATCTAAAGGTTGTGGGGATTTCAACTCCTCATGAGTTGATCTCATCCATCAGTTCTTAAACAAGAAATTTTATGCTCCTTGAGTCCCCTCTTGAATGATGCACACACTTTTTATCCTGAGCTTTGTCGCTTATTTGAAGTAAACTCCAGCACTCACTTACACTTCCCTCCTGAGCTCTGGAATTTAAAAGGTCTCCTAAGAAATGTTGCCCCTACTTTGTGTAAATTCACACTGTCTCTCCTAAGCTTCGTTATTCAGAAGTTTAATTCCTCCACCCACCTTGAGTGGTCTCTGTGCACACAATGCGTTGTTTCTCTTGAGTCTTGGCCCTTCTTGGGGTTGTCTGCGCACTTCTGGAGTTGGCACTGGGTATGCTTGCACTGTGACACTCCGAAGAGAAACTTTAGATCTTAAAACAAAATCTTAACTCATTCTCAAAACAAAAAAACACATAGGTGCATAATTACTTCATCACAGTGTCTTTTTAGTTCAGAAAGTACAGAGTATGCTTACAATTCCTCTTAGTGTTTGAGAGATTTTATGCTTTCTTCCTTTATCCTTCAAAATTATATATATATATATATATATATATCGGTTTATACAATGGAGGACTGTTACAATACTAAATAATGATTGATGCTTGCAATTCATTAAGGGAAGATATTTTTGTTTAAATGGTGTGTGATAATTATATGATATATTTATGAAGAGATGGAATATTATCTAGATGATGGTTAATTATTGTTAGTGTAACCCTTTAGGGAAGGATAACTTGTCTAGTATTTGAGGAATTAAATGATTAAATTTGTGTTATGATTAAGTAATTTACTCTTATTTTAATCCCGAGTCTAGATTTGATTTTGGGTACTAGAATTAGATGCTTCCTTGTTCCTCAGAACAGTCGCCAGTCTTGAGACCTTAAATGGTCAAAATAAATCAGATGAATCCTAGACTTGAGCATTGATTATGTGTCATGGAGGTCCTAACCTTATAGGTAGGTTGGATGGGTAGATATCTTGGATGGTCTTGTGTTATGATTTATTTTGTTAGTAGCAATGATGTTGTATAATGAAACTTGTAGTATGGGATGTAATGATAAATGAATTTGTAATATTGAAGTATGTTAATGTTGAGTAACATTTGTTCTTTGATGTTTAAAAAAAAAAATGTACCACTACTGTACCCACTTACTTTTATGTCGTAATAGAGGGGTTGTTACATAATAATCACACCACAAGAATAGCCCAAAATGGGATTCATATGCATTCACTCGTCAAGCCTTGGCCATGGACTTTTCACTAGAAATATTTACAATGTATTTCACTTTTCTACAATGTTGGGTCACTATAAATTGCCTACATGGCTTGAATCTTGTCACATAAACCACATTGTAATTCAAAGGTCAAAATTTAGGTTAGTATATTACAATTCATGACATACTTGGATGTCTCCCTTGGACATTGGAGAACTTAATATAATTTTCCTTCTTTCTATTAGCCAATTGGTAAGTTAAATTCCACTCTAACAACAATATAGTCTTGAATTCATATGCATGCACATACATGGCTTGACTTTCGTCACATAAACCACATTGTAATTTAGAGGTTGAAATTTAAGGTATTATATTACAATTCATGACATACTTGGATGTCTCCCTTGGACATTGGGGAACTTAATATGATTTTTATTTTTTCTATTAGCTAATTGGTAGACTAAAATCTACTCTAACAATAATAGAGTTTTGAATTCATATGCACATACAAATGGCAGTAGCAATAACATTATATAATTCAAATTCATTCATTACACAAAAAATACAAATATAAATCATTCTACAAAGATATAATTACAAAAACTTATATATCTTCAAGTCAAGTTCACCAAATATGTTGTTGAGTATTGATTAACCACCCAATCATACAAATTAACTAAGATTCTACCACTAAGCTACACCATGATATCAATAGAGAATATGAATCTCCTACAAGGCTCTAATATCACTCAACCCAACCCATTTTTCTCATAACATAGCCACAAGGTCTCCAATTAGTGAACCTATGACGTAGCACACATGTTTATGGGATATTAAATAATACCCCTAATTTCACTAGATATTGAAAAAAATCTCCCAAAATCCTTTTCTTGAACCCCCTTCCCAATACCTCTTTCCAATAAAAAAACCCCTCTTTTTACTAGATATCCCATATTTTTACTAGATTCTACTTTTAATACCCCCCAATACTTATAAATACCCTCAATACCTACAATATATTGACCTTATTTTTCACAATTAAAAAACCCCCATTATGAATGAACGTGATAATATATTGGTCAACAAGGTGAAGCCCCTGTGAACATATCTAATCTTCTCATACCACTAGGGTGAAGGAAGATCATATAGAGCTCTGATATCACTCAACTCAACTCATTTCTCTCATGACATAGTTAATATTCTTACTACTTAACACTCCAAACCTTAAGGAAACCATCAATCAACCATTGCATTCTCTTCCACTCCCCTACACAAAAGTAGGAAGATATTTCCCTTCTCTACTCTATAGTTCCTTAGGGTACATTGATCTGAATTTATGAGTGGAAGAAATGAAACACAAATCTATAACATTAACACATATATACATAGAAAAATAACATAGATACAATGAAACTTAACTTCTATTCAATAAAGAAATCTGTTGAAACTATAAAATGCATAATGAAACAATCTTGCTCGAATGGTGGTAGCTAATATATGAGAAGAGATGTGGTGGATACGCGAATTCACATGATCACATTACAATTATTCCTCCAAGAATGTTTAACATCAAGAAGTAATCATAAAACCCTAGAAATCCAAAAACCTAACCCTAGGAGATGAAACACCAAAATTCATGTGGGCCCCGATGGGGTAAGTTGGTATATCAACTTCCTAGGGTCGTAAATTTTGCATACAATATCCATTTTAGGTGCACGATATCCCTTTGCAAAGGTCTATTCGAGGACTACACATTTTTCCATCAAAATTTGAATCTATCTATAGTGTGATTGTGGAAATCCCAATAAACGTTGTTTAGGGTCTCAAAACAACCCCAAAAGTTTATGACCCAAAAAGCTAGAAACAAATTGCCAAGATGAAAATTGTATGTGAGATAGTTGGAAGAGGTGGGTGGTCAATTATATACAAATATATAAGTCCTCCCCACTTAGGAAGAAATGGTCTCCATTTCATTGAGTTCCCCCATCATATGAGGAAAATTCTGCTGATTTGGCCTTGGGTGAGCAACTTGCCTTCGTGCAGGAGCTGCCCCACTTTGAAAACATGATAAAGTTGAAGATTTTGTTGGTGAGTACCCTTGACCTATGTTTCCATGATATGATCGCGGGATTCATGTTCCATGCAGTCAAGGTTGAGCTCTATCAATGCCAATTGTTCTGCTATCTCTAAGGTGTCCAATAATGGTGGAAAGTATGGCCTAAGGAGGTCCACATTAAACACTGGGTACAATCCAAGGAAGGGGGGAATGTTGAGCTCAAAATCATTGTCACCCACAACCCTGGTGATGGTGTAAGGTGTTGAGCACTCAACACACCCTAAAATTCTATGTCCATCTTTACTTTTTGGGTACCACTTGATCCTTTGCACTATCTATTTTTCCTTTAGTATGAAAATGATGCCTGCACTTATCTTTTATGTTTCATGTTTTAAAATTTTTCTTGAAAATACAACAAAGAATCATCTTAACCATTAAGATGTACTTAACAACCACTTAAGGAATCAGAAAACTAAAGATTTACCCAACACGCTTAGGGAGTTCGGCATCGGTAAAGATTAAAGGTGACAAAAATCGTTTGAGAAGTTTAAAATAGTCAAGCATCGATATTCATCGACGTCGGCAAACGAAAGTCTTTCTTTTTTCAAATAAAATTTAGTAGGGACATCATCGAAGACCAATCCGTTCGTCTTCAACAGAAAAAGAAAAAAAACGTAGCGCAAGGAAAGGAGCAGTATCGTCGACCATCGACATCCGATGCGATTTCGACATCGGGGAGTTACAAAATGATAATTGACAAAGTAAAATACACATTAATTTTACACTTTAAAAATGTTGATCCCCGACGCCATATAAGTATAGGCAGTCGCAGTATCTATTTCATTTAGTGCTTTCAATGTGAGTAAAGTCCCTAAGTGCAATCCTTACCCACCAACCAAATGCTAAATTTTATGTAAATACTTTAAAATAACCCCGGGTTAATAACGCCACGTCAACATCAATCGATATCGGAAGTTTTAAAGGGAACATATCAACAAAATTACAATGCAATAATAACAAATATAAAATCCCATAATTTGCGTGAAAACTCAGATAAAAGAACACAATTAATTTACATAAAAAAGGGAACAGGATACATTCAAGACGCTTCAAATTTTTCATATAATTAAAATTTCCAGCCGAACTTGGGTCACATACAAATAGATACCATCGACGTCTTTACTGACCGACCCGACCATAGTGATAGCATAAAACCCTTACGACAAAAGAGAGAAAAATTGTTAAGCGTCACTTTGGGGAACGCAAAGCAAGGGACCGCCCATTATGCATCTCCTATGCGTGGACGCTCTCCCAAACTACTTCTCGCACCATGTAATGTTTTCTACTCCTCTTTCGCAGTCATCCTCTGCGCCTCGCGTAGCTGCACAATTGTATCTTGTGCTTCTCGAAGCTGTCTCTGAAGCCAAACTGTACTTCCTTCGTGACCCAAAGATGTCGATATCTCCTGTTTCTTCGCCACCAATTGGCTCCGCAACTCTCTATTTTCTTGGTAGAGTTTAGCTATGGAAAGTTGGGCCTGCTCTAACTGCTGGATGGGACTCTTGACAGGAGAACCTAGTCATTTTTGCCTTCCCTTTCATCCCCCACTTCCTTTACTGGTAGTCCCCACAGGCTCCAACCAATTAGTAAGCGTCGTAGACCCCTCAGCGGTGGGCTGTACACTCAGCTCAGCTGGGAGGCGTTCATCCACCCATTTTCCCATATTTTTCCTAGGCCTCCCCCTTCTTCGTGGTGTCCTCTCCTCTGGGGGAACGACCCCCATCATACCTCTTTTATACATACTTCTCTCCACCCAAACTTCCGCTAGAGGTGCTGACACCCTCTCCAAGCAAAGGCCCGTGCCCCCTTGTCGAAGCTTCAAGGAAACTGGAAGCCAATGGGAAAGAGTCCCAGGCACATTGGGGCTCTGACTTGGCACTCCAGATACCTCACAAACTCCGTCCCTTTTTTAAATGGGATCCCATAGTGCAACAACATAGTGGCTTGGACATCTACAGATGGTAAAGGACCACTACACTAAGTTTCTCTTGGATAAACTCACAAGACTAGTGTTACCGAGATATAGACTTGAATTATGCATAGAATTCCTCATAGAACTCCTAGAATTTATAGCGAAAAAAAGGAGCGAACCAGAGCATGCCAAAAGAACACTCACGCCTCATGACAGGATGTCTTGAATAATTAACACATCGCAACTGCTCGACGGATGCAATCTAGAATGCATAAAATGCCGCCGATCGGAGTTGCAAGGGATGTACAGTACGATCATTTCAATCCCTTTAAACTCCCCAACTTCTATTATTGATGAATGATAGTTGACACAATTGGTGATACAGATTCTAGAGGCATTAATTGACTTCCTTACTACGGTATCCAACCTTCTGGGAACATACATGTGCATGCTCAACTCTAGCGTCTTTTCCCAACCCCAAAGGTCGAGCGGCTACTATGATGGTTCTGACGCTCATATCCATTGTACTTGATTTGCCACACTATGGCGTACTGACGTAACTCATTTAAAATTAAAAGGAGTGGCAGTGTGGATAAATACATCGTAGGTCATTTGAAGGGGCAACTGGGATCACATAAGTATTAAATGATCGAGACTGACGAGCTCCATAGGTACGCATCGATCTATTTTTTTTGTTTGTATCTCATATCATATTACTTGATCACTAAACTATCTCAACCCTGATTGCAGGAACCATTCCCCAATTACTGAACAAATCTTGCTCCGTGATTTCGCCGAGGAACCCGAGAGAAACACCGAAGAAAAATCGACAAAGCGATGAAGGATGTCAGGCACCCTGAATTTGGTACCCTCGACAATTTTATCGACCTGAGCGACGTGGTCAAGTTGCATGCCAAACAAGACTCGCTATGGACCAAAGAGTTCACAAAGATAACTGATGCGAGGCCAGGGCAAGTGCAACGATTCACAGAACATTTGATTAGAGCCCAAACCATGTTACAATAGTTGAACTCCAGTCTAGTAAAGTATTGGGCACATAGTAGACATCAGGGGAATATATGCGGCCTTGATGGAACAACATAGATTTCCATGGGCCCAAACTTGTGAATAACTGTTTATCAGCTAGACTGAATACGAGAGAAGTAACTCTTTCCAAGAAGTATCTCGGTTCGAATGTTAAAGAACTGTTAGAAGATAACGCCACGTGGCGATTTTTTTTTCGTTTAAACTGCACTTAGCCATTAACTTCAGTTGAGATTTATATTATAAATAAGGACATTGACCAATTAGTTAGGGGTCGATGGTTGTTGTAAGACTCTTTCTTTTTGGTTTTTAAGAATTATTTTGAGACTGCTATGAATTGAGAAGTCCTTCTGGACCAAAGACAAGCTATTTTCATCAGATGCATGTGATTGGACTTGGAGAATAACTACTTCCTATCCTGTTTCATGAATGATGTAGTAATGAGTAAGAGCAATTAATTCTGTTGTCAAGTTATCTGGTGCAATGTTTTGATGTTCTTTGCTTTAATGATGAAGATAAATCGTTGTGTTATTATGTGATGGATGGTTATGGTAGATGAATTATTTTTCTTGCCGTGATCTTATTGCATATGTGCTTTATTTCTGATAGTTAGTTTCTCATATGGTAATTGGATGCTCACATGGTTAATGTATTAATACTAGGCCTGTGGTATAGAGTAATTGTCTGCATGTTGAGTAGTGGGTTATCCCAAGCTTAGCCTCTTCCCAGTAGTTAAAAATTAATCCTGTTGTTTGTCAAGTTGGTTTATACTGTCTTGCATCTCTCATAACAACCCGGCCCAAGAGAAAATACAGAAGAAAATAGTCTTAACTGAAGGAAGAGCCTTCACAAGAAAACACAAAGCCCATCGATAAATTGGCCAGATTGCAAGATCTGGAGAACCATTCCATTTTTAAATGCTGTAGAGTCTAATTGGGCCTTGGTGGTGGGTTTGGTTCCTACTGTTGAGTCAAGGGATTTAAGAACCATCAACAAAATTGGTGCTAGAAGGAGGGCCTGAGAATGAATGGTCGAGTATATAGTTTATATAGCATTTCAAACAACCTACAGATTCGTAATGGCCCACATGCATGGATTGTCATTCAACAGACAAGCCACACATGCTGGGTACTCCCAAAGTGGGTAACTCACCCCAGCCCGATGAAGAACCTTTTCACCCTGAAATGCCTTATACCCTTCCTCACAAGGAAGTGAATCAATTCAGGAGAATCACTAGAGTCTACGCTTGACAGATCGGTGTATTGTCCGTAGCTCCCATCCTCCCTCAAAGAAAAAAACAAAGAAGAACAATGTTTATCACTCCCGACGAGGTTTTCATACACTCTGTAGAATACTTAATAGATTTCACGATTACTGAAATCCAAGAACCTCTTGATATGATACCTGAAACGCCAACCGAAGACATCTCCAAGCCAAACAACTTTTCGGAAGAAGAAGAGTTCAACTCAGATTCCAAAGATATGGAAGATAATACTAACCATGAGGAAGAAAGGGAAAACACACTCTAGAAGAACCAACCTTGGTTGTTCGGAGAGGCCATGGCCATCCCTGGACGGGTACATAATCTTCCCCGACACCCGAAGAAGATGCTTCCCAAGTAAGACCCCAAGACTTCAGGTTTATGTGAAGATCACATCAATAATTTCATACTCACGATTAGACTCGTGAATGTTCAACATGAAGATGTAGTATGTAGACTTTTCCCCTACACATTTGAAAATTCATCTTCCACGTGGTATTTTAATTTTCTAGTAGGATCTGTAACCAACTGGACTAAGTTCCAGAAAGACTTTCTAGGTAAATTTGTAGAGGAAACCACTACGAGAGCCTTGATGGTTGAGTTTTTCGCAGCCACCATGAGTTTGAAAGAGAGGGTCAAATATTTCAATCAGAGATTCACGACCATATTAAACAAATTCCATCCCATGACACAACCAACTCAAGAGTTACAAATCGAGGTCTACGCCAACACGCTCCCAACTTCTATTTCTATGTTTGTAAAAGGAGCCACTAAGCAAACCCTGGAATTTTTTTTTGAAGAGGCCAAAATGATAGAATTCCATATGAAAGGATGTAAAGAAGTCTAGGACTCTCTAGTAAATAAATAAACCCAGCCCCCTCCCAAGAGAGGACTCGTCTTGACTAGACCGCCAGGAAAACTGGTTGAACAAACTCCCGACAAAGGTAATGGAGATATAGAATATCTACAATGCATGGTTAAAAAATTATCAAACAAAATCATAGACATGAAGAGAAGTGCAGGAGAGGGAAACCAAGGCCAAAGGCCCTATAAGCCTTTCTTTAAAATAAACCTGCCTTTCAAAGCAATTGAACCTCTCGCAGCTAACTTAAATATTGATCTAGGGAATGTTGCATATGATTATTTGTGTACTTATCATCAGGAAAACCACTCCGAAAGAGACTGCCCTCAATGGGTACACACCATGAATTTGATGGCCAATTGATTTCTAGATGAAGTCTCCCTGACCAAACAACCAAGCAGTTCAGTCATGAATATTGCTGACCAGGAAGAAGTTGACCCACCACAAGATACAACTATGCTGATATGGGATCCCAACCTAATCATGCCTTCTGATGATCTCTTTGAGTCTCGGGAACAACGCGTGGAAGTTTCGGTGATGCGGACACACAATAAGGACCCATATGGCTCAAAATATACCAATGCCACCTGAGCCTCGCGAAGTAAGTTAAATCTCGACCACCCGAAAGCATATTTATCTCTCGGTAAAAGGCCTATAAGCATTCATACCCAGGAATCTCCCAAACTAGATTATAACGTGGTCGAAGATTTGAAGAAGCTAAAGGCCAACATTTCAGTTATGAATATATGCAGGATGCCTTAGCAGAAAGACTTTTTGTTACATGCATTGAACTCTGCGAAAAAACCAACTACAAGCAATGACCTAGAAAGAAGTTTGACTCACACAGATCTGGTGGGCAAACCAACTGTGAATACCTGTTAGGGAGATATAAAGGAAAAACCTTTTGTCGCCCCATTCCTCCTAACGTTTGAAATCTTCAATAGAAACCTTCACAACTGTTTGGTAGATTCTGGAGCATCCTCCAACGTCATTCCCTTGGATGTTTGGAAGAAAGTGAATGTCGTTCCTCTCAAGAGTGATAAACATGTCATACAACTAGATAGGACCCAGGTCAAGGTCATAGGAGAACTCAAAGATGTGATGATTAGAATATCGACACACCCCACGTTTATGAAAGTGATCGACATTATCGTAGTAGATATCCCAGAGGCATATGGGCTATCACTGAGTCAATATTGGTTTGAAAATCCAAACGGATGCTTGAGTACGGACTACACACATCTTTGGCTACCCCTGAAGGGACACAAGAACATGATTAGAATCAACAGGGAGAGATATCTAAAGCACATGGTCACTGATTTAGAAACCCCTAACGAGTCTGCGTCCACAGATTTCCCCATATTAGGCAATTATTCCTGCGAATCCTACTTCGGAAACTTCACCCCCTTCTTATTCGATGTTCCTCTTACCAAAAAATCCGAGTTGATTTTTCAAGAGAAATTTTTGATATCGATAGGAGACATCCTCTTCTGCCAAAACCCGACGCTAGATCTTGCGAAACAAGAGGTCGGAGAGCAAGGAACTATACAGGAAACGAAAACACCGATTCTCGTTCACAAATTTGGACCTTCTATTTTGATGGATCTAAATCCCAAGAAGGGTCTGGAGTAGGGTGCATCCTCATCGATCCTATGGGTAAACGACATTTTTTGTCCTTAGGATAGAATTCAAACGTACCAACAACACTGTCGAATATGAAGCTCTGGTACAAGGATTAAGGAAAGCCATAGATTTGGATATAAAAGAATTGAAAGTTTTCAAAGACTCTAAAATTATTGTTAGACAAGTAAGAAATACTATACATTTCAATTCCCCTCATCTGAAGAACTATCAATAGGATGTGCATAGGTTAATAGAGCACTTTGAGGCTTTTAATATCACTGTGATCCCCAGAACAAAAAAAATTCTTGTTGACTCCTTGGCCACAACCGCTTCCAGGTTGTCACCTTTAGAAGATTATGAAGCCTCCCGATTCAATGTGGAGTTGCTTTACAAACCGTCGGTACCTAATAACATTTCCAATTGGAAAGTCTTCGAAGGAGATGAACAAATCTAAACTTATTAACTAACCAAGATAATTTCAAATATCTCGCTATTGATGATGAATAATTCCAAGAGATATCCATAGAAACCGATCCTCGGACGAGACAACGTATGGATAAATCGAAGGTTCACACTATACCGAAAGAGATAGATAATATGGAAAATATGTTTGATCTGAAAGAGTGATTTAAGTGACCCAAAAATGCAAAGACTAGTAGCTCTTGTCCTTTGGATGAAACTATAAATCTTGGGACCCCAGAGAACCCAAAGAATATGAATATAGGGAAGACTATATCTAAGGAAGAGAGGAAATCTTACCTCAAATTATTCAGACAATACTAGGATGTCTTCGCATGGTCTTATAGGGATTTGAAAATGTATGATACCCGCATCATTCAACACACCATCCCTTTAAAACCAGAAGTGAAACCTTTCCAACAAAAGCTCTGAAAGTATCACCCATCCTTGGAACCTCTCATGTATCAAGAATTAAAGAAACTCTTAGATGCCAAGAGCATTTTTCAGGTTAGGAATTCTGCTTGGGTAGAAAACCTTGTTGCGGTGAGGAAAACGTCGGGAGATATCCGCCTATGCGTAGATTTTAGGAACCTCAACAGAGCTTCAGAAAAATACAATTACCCAGTCCTGTCGATGGAACAACTCCTGCAGAACGTTTCGGGATCAAAGATCTTTTCTCTACTAGACGGTTTCTCAGGATACAACCAAGTCCTTGTTTCAGAGGAAGATCGTTTAAAAACCACTTTTCGAACCAAATGGGGAACCTTCACTTATAAGCGCATGCCTTTCGGGTTAATTAACACAAGAGAAACCTTCCAAAGAGCCATGGACATAGATTTCCTGGGACTAATCAATAAATGCAAGGTAGTGTATCTAGATGACGTAACAGTGTCTTCAAAGAATAGAGAATAGCACATCCAACACTTAACTCATATTTTCGAGAGGTGTAGGAAATACGGTATATCCTTAAGCCCTAAGAAAACTATCTTCGGTGATGAGGAATGTAAGTTGTTATGTCACATTATATCTCAATCAGGGATTCACATAGACCTGTAAAGGATTAAATCCATAGCTCAACTTCCATTACCCCATAATAAGAAAGCTATGCAGTCCTTTTTTGTGCAAATCAATTTTGTGAGGAAGTTCACTCCCGACTTCGCAGAAATCATCAAACCCTTACAAAATATGATTCAAAAAGATGTCGAATTTAAGTGGGATGATGAGCAAAAATACGCCTTCAATGATATCAAGGCTTCCATTTCCCGGGCCTCGGTGTTGTGAAGTCCCGATTTTAATAGAGATTTTTTCCTTTATACTTTAACCTCTTATCAATCGCTAGCTGCAGTCTTGACTCAAAAGGATGATGTCAACAATGAAGCCTCAGTTTCATTTATGAGTACTAATCTTCAAGGATCTGAGCTCAATTATCCTGCTATAGACAAATAGGCCTACGTGGTTTATAAGGCAGTAAAACATTTCAGGTCTTACATCTTCAATATTCAGACTAAAGTAATTGTGCCGCACCCTGCAGTCTGATCCCTATTTACCCAAAAAGAAATGGGGGAAAGAAGAGGGAACTGGATGGCAGTAGTCCATGCATTTGATCTGGATACAAAACCTACCAAACTAGTAAAAGGACAAGGGTTGTGCAAGCTTGCAGCCGAAACCCGGGATCAAGTAAATGAAGATCTCGGATGGGAGAGCGAAATGGAACTATGGTTTGGTGAAGTAGCATACATCTCCCCGGGATAAGACTCCTGGTATAAATATTTAACTTATCTTATACATCATAGGAATCATCCCGAAAACCTCAACCCTAGAGAAAGGAGAGCCCTGAGATTAAAATTTGCACAATATCTTCTTATAAATTCGGTGCTCTTCCGGATCAATTAATGACGGGGTACTATTAATATGTCTCGAATGAGAAGACACATAAAAAGTACTGAAAGAACTCCATGATGGCCCCGACGGGGGAAATTTTGCAGGAAACACTACCGCTCATAAGATTCTGAGAGTCGACTATTATTGTACCACCTTGTTCAAAGACGCTCATACTTACGCTAGAAATTGTAAGACTTGTCAAATAAGCGTTGGAAAGGAAAAAAGAGCAGTAGTCCCACTCCAACCTGTTACTGTCTCTCGACCTTTTGAGCAGTGGGGGTTGGATATCATAGGAGAAATCACACCTAGCTCCTAAAAAATGCACAAGTACATTCTTACTGCCATCGACTATTTCACAAAATGGGCAGAGGCCATCCCTCTGACTCATGTAAATGAAAAGGTAGTGATCCAATTCATAGAACAACAACTAATAACAAGGTTCAATGTCCCTTTTCTTCTGGTCTTTGATAACACAAATTACTTTTCTTCCACCCTATTGACGAAGTTCACTCTGGACAAAGGAATCTTAATCAAGTACTCTGCAAATTACTATCCCTAGGGAAATGGTGTGGTTGAATCAACAAATAAAAACCTGGTAAGGATATTAAAGAAGACGGTTACGGATAACCAAAGAAATCGACATAACCTACTCTATAATGCTCTATGGGCCGATAGGGTCACACCCAAAGAAGCTATAGGAAATTCCCCATACTTTTTGGTCTATGGGTAAGAAGCCATCCTCCCAAATGGACTCTATCTCCCGTCTCTTCAACTGGCCCAAGATTCCAGCAAAGAACCCTCATCGGCCATGCAACAAAGGATTAACACTCTACTCATTCTAGAAGAAGAGAGAGAAAAGGCTAAGCCAAAATTCATAGCTCACCAACATATAGTGAAAAGATGGTTCCATAAACATAAGGCTAAAGAAAATAATTTTGAAGTAGGAGACTTAGTCTTGAAGTGGGACAGAGAAAATGAACCAAAAGGGAAACATTCTAAGTTTCAGAGTCTATGGCTTGGAACTTTCTAGGTAGCTGAGAAAATCGGGGCATGCACTTATCGGTTACAAAGTCTGAGGGGGGAACCTGACGCTCTCCCAGTAAATTTCCAAGCCCTAAAATAATACTTCCATTAATATATATATATATATATATATATGTGTGTGTGTGCTTTACATTATTTGTTGAATATCTTCACGATTGCACTAATACTTCTTTTACTGTTTTTTCTTCCTAGCTTTCTATGCTTTTGAAGGTACGTCTGGTAAAACGGTGGTTGGTCTTAAGATCACAAAACATAGCAAACCATATTCCTAACTCACAACTCACTCAAAAACACTAGAAGCATTGGAAAACTTGCGGTTACTTTGAGGAATCCTCTATCCAACCGGAGCAAATGAGCGACTTCGGAGAAATGTCGAAAATGTCTACTTTGTGGCCCGATTAGACCTCAAGAGAAAGAAGGAAAGCTAGAAAGGACTACATAAACCCAGAAGATGGAGCTAGCGACACATCCCAGTTGAACTTTGTAAAAATGAGGGCATGAGTCAGGGTTAAAGGAAACGAAGGAGGAAAGAGGTTAAAACCCCATAGGCAGACCCGAAAGCATCAATCGAAGGACGTCCGATGCAAAGTTTAAGAGGTTCTGTTTAAGACCAGTTGAGATTCTCCATCAGTTTCTGTATCAGCCGAGCCTTGGAGGAGGAACATAAATTCTTTTTTCTCCCAGTGAATCACCATTTGTTAAGCACTTAACACACCCTAAAATTCTATGTCCATCTTTACTTTTTGGGTACCACTTGATCCTTTGCACTATCTATTTTTCCTTCAGTATGAAACTAATGCCCGTGCTTATCTTTTATGTTTTATGTTTTAAAATTTTACTTGAACATACAACAAAGAATCATCTTAACCATTAAAAGGTACTTAACAACCACTTAAGGAATCGACAAACTAAATATTTCCGCAACATGCTTAGGGAGTTCAGCATCGGTAAAGATTAAAGGTGACGAAAACTGTTTGAAAAGTTTAATATAGTCGAGCACCAATCTTCATCGGCGTCGGCAGATGAAAGTCTTTCTTTTTGTGAATAAACTTTGGTAGGGATGTTGCCGAAGATCAATCTGTTCAGCTTCAATAGAAAAGTGAAAAAAAAGCGTCGTGCAAGGAGGAGCGGTATCGCTGACCGCCGACACCCGATGCGATATCGGCGTCAGGGAGTTACAAAATGATAATTCACAAAGTAAAATACACATTAATTTTACACTTCAAAAATGGCGATCCCCGACGCCATCTAAGTATAGGGAGTCGTAGTATCTATTTCCTTTAGTTCTTTCGACGTGAGTAAATTCCCCAAGTGCAATCCTTACCCACCAACCGAATGCTAAATTTTATGTTTAAATACTTTAAAATAACCCCGGTTAATAACGCCATGTCAGCATCAATCGATATCAGAAGTTTTAAAGGGAACATATCAACAAACTTACAATGAAATAATAACAATTATAAAATCCCATAATTTGTGCGAAAACTCAGATAAAAGAACACAGTTAATTTACATAAAAAAGGGAACGAGATACATTCAAGATGCTTCAAATTTTTCATATAATTAAAATTTCCCACCGAACTTGGGTCACATACAAATAGATACCATCAACGTATTTACTGACCGGCCTGGTCACAGTGATAGTATAAAACCCTTACAACAAAAGAGAGAAAAATTGTTAAGCATCACTTCGGGGAATGCAAAGCAAGGGCCCACCCATTATGCATCTCCTACACGTGGACCTTCTCCCAGACTACTTCTTGCACACTGTAATGTTTTCTTCTCCTCTTTTGTGGTCATCCTCTGTGCCTCATGCAACTGCACAATTGTATCTTGTGCTTCTCGAAGCTGTCTCTGAAGCCAAAATGTACTTCCTTCGCGACCTTGCGACATCAATACCTCCTGGTTCTTTGCCACCAACTGGCTCCACAACTCTCTATTTTCTTGGTAGAGTTCAGCTATGGTAAGTTGGGCCTGCTCTAATTGTTGGATGGGACTCTTGATGGGAGAAATCGATGCTTTTTCCCTTCCATTTCATCCCCCGCTTCCTTTGATTGTAGTCCCCACAGGTTCCAACCAATTAGTAAGCATCGTAGACCCCTCAGTGGTGGTTTGTACACTCAACTCAGCTGGGAGGTGGTCTTTCTCCCCTTTTCCCGTATTTTTCCTAGGCCTCCCCCTTCTCTGTGGTGTCCGCTCCTCTGGGGGCATGACCCCCTGCATACATCTTTCAAACGTACTTCTCTCCACCCCAACTTCCACTAGAGGCGCCAAAACCCTCTCCAAGCAAAGGCCTGTACCCCTTGTCGAAGCTTCAAGGACACTGGAAGCCAATGGGAAAGAGTCCCAGGCACGTTGGGCTCGGACCTGGCACTCCAACTACCTTGCAAACCCCATCCATTTCTTAAAGGGGATCCCATAGTGCAACAACGTAGTGGCTTAGACGTCTACAAATGGTAAAGGACCATTACATGGAATTTCTCTTGGATAAACTCACAAGACCAACATTACAGAGGTGTAACGACCCTTAATTATTAAGAGGATTAATTTAATAAATCATCCTAAAAATTAGCTAAACTATAATTATTTATTAAATAACCTTAACTAATTATTGGTTATTAATTAGTTATTCTTGACTATGCTTAATTTAAGTATAATTAACTCTTAATCAAAATGGTTAATGATTAATTTGATTATTAATTAATTAACTAATTAATAAAGTATTAAATAAGGGGGTGGATGATAAAATTTAATGTTTAAATTGGGTTACGTATCCCACAAGGGATAACGTATCCAATACGTTAGGATAAGTAATGAATGAATGGATAAGGGTAATTAAATGGAGCGATAAGGAATTTAATGCATGATGGAGTGTCGGTGAAGGGAGGAGGAATAAGGGGGGGAGAAAGGAGTTGAGAGGGAGGGATTTTTCATTTTACGAGAGGGGAGAAAGGATTTTGGGGAGAGTTTGGAGTAATTTACAGTGGAATATACAGTGCACCGAGGGGCTGCGGAGGTTTTGGGCTGGAAGGGCTAGGATATCCATTGATATCCTAGGGCTAGGTGCTACTAGTCGGCAGGGAGGTTGGTTTTGGGGTGGTGTCCTAAGGAGAAAGCTAAGGGAGCAAGCTGCGGATAGCATCAGAGTTGAGGTATTTAAATTCAATTTTATGGATTGTTTACTTAGATTTATTACTTATTTCCAAATTTTACTTGCATAAAGTGTTGAGATAATTTTGAAAATTTTGAAAATTTTACTTCTTTATAAAGCTTATAGAAATTATAGAAATTACAGTAATTTGGTAGAAATTTAAACGTTAATTGAAATCCAGTCATTACATTTGGTATCAGAGCTTAGTTGAAATATTGGAGCCTTGAGGGCCAAAGTCCCTCCCGCCTAACCTGCAAACCAAACCAAACGCATTATTAAATGATAATATAAGAAATATATATAAATGCAACAAGAATGGAAAATGTAAATACAAAATTCACTGAAGTAAAACAATTGGTACAATAAAAATAAAAATAAAATAAAGAAATGCAAAACAAATTACTGAAGTACAATAAGCAACTACGGTTGTTTTAACAGTTTTCTCCTCTTGATAACTGTTCTATTTTAAACATTCAACAATTCCTTTAGCAACTCCTTTCCCATCAATGCCTTTGGGCTTTAGCAGCCCCTTCCTTGGGGTTTAAAGTAGCCATAAAACGCACAAAAATGAGTTTGAACGCTCAATCTCCATTGACCATCTCATTTTGTCCACCACTCCAGTGTCTGTCGACTCCGTTGTTTCGCTATGCTCAGGTTCTGTTCCTTCCCCGTCCTTTCGCTATGCTCAGGTATACATCAAAAGTAGCTTAAGCGAAGGGGTGAGGATAGTGGTTTCTGGGTTCAAAATAGAAGGGTTTCTAAGGATCATATCTCTGTAGGGTTGACGTAGCATTCAAAAGGATGGCTCAATCAAATGATGAGGTTGAGATTGACTCGCCCAAACAAGAATAGGGGAAGGCAGAGACAAAATTCGACCGCTAACGAATAACTAATCCCTTTTCCTCGAACGTTTATATCGTCTGAGCTCCCATCAGATCCTTAAATCTGTTCAGATTGGGATTTATCGAACATAGATTGGGGTTTATCGAACACAGGACTTTGTGCATAGGAGAGAAGGATACTCGCCTTCATTTTCGGATTTTGTGCATTGTAATGGAATCTGGGGAGGTTCCAGGCAATGGTATTATAGAAGAGCCATTACACCTGGATCATAGCAGTCCTGCTGACTTGAGGAACTCTCCAAATCACCTTGCCCATACCCTCCTCAGTGAGGACTTAAATATAATTTCTAGAAGACAAAACCCAAGGTTAAGATTGCTTCGGTGAATGTGAGATCACATCCAAATTGGACTATAAAGAAGCTAAGGATTATAGGAAAATACTATCGTGTAGCCTCGAGTATAAATAAATGAAATGACAGACGCTGGTGATTTCAGGTTTAAATTAGGCAGAGGGCTCCCTATAATCGGCTATTTTGTACCATTGCTGATGTACAACCAATATTTAATCCCTTATTTTATAAATACGCAGTTCTAGGGTTTCATATTCTCCTATGGGAATTCTGATTGTCTGATTTCACATTCGAGAAATTGGAAGAGAAACAACGAAGATTGAAAGAATGCGACTAACCTAAATGAAAAAATAAAACCGCGCATAATTTAATTAACTACGAATGTGATACATAACAAATAATAACTTAAAAAAAAAAAAAAACTCACTCCATCTTAAGAGTGTCTTCCCAGCGCCCTCCGTCACTTTCTGAACCCGCATCCAAGTCGTTGAGGTCTCCAAAATCGTCAGGATCCCCCATTATATCATCTAGCACGCTCTTCTCCATGCCCTTGCTTCGACGAGGTTTCTCCGCTAGTTTATTCGTGGAGGCTCCGGAGTTCTGAACCGACTGAACTTCTTGATCTTTAAACCCTTCTCCGTTATGAGCCCTCTTCAAGTAGGCCACATGAAGAAAAGAAGCTACGTCCTGAAACCCCTCTTTCTCCTTTAATGGCACAAGAATGCCCACAGCCACCTTCTTTGATATAATGAAACGACCTGCAGAAGGTCAAGTTGGTAGACGTGTAAATCTACTGTCTAACCATTTTAGAGTATCCTTTGCACATATTCCGGACTTATTTCATTACAACATGACAATTAGCAGGAGTGAACGTGATAGTCCAGATCCACGGTATGTTACCAACAAGAGTATATGTAGGAAAATCATGGAGAAAGTCAAAGAATTTCCTGAGCTCAATGTTAAGAATTTTGCTTATGATGGAGATAAAAGCATGCTAGCGGGGATGCTTACTCTCAAATTGGTTATGGAACGGGGGAAGGCGATATACAAAGGAATCTCAATTGAGCGAGGATGCTGCGAAAGGTCAATTGAAACGGTCAGCTGAATGACTGGATCCTTTCCAACCAATTAGTGTTTCACTGAGCAAGCATATAAGTGCGAGAGTTGTATGTTTAGCCATTTTCCAAAACTCCCTGGTACACATAAAGAAATCAAAACAGGGATGGATACTAGCACAGGCAAACGCTTTGGACATAGCAATGATGAGACCAGCTAACAATCAAATAAAGTTTAAGGTGTGAAGGTGAATTAGCTGTTCATAGTGTTCGACTGCCTGGATCCTTAATAATGCCGGTTTGGTACGTAGCTAATCGATCGGCTAAGGCTAGGGGTTACGGAGTGTGAATAGATCCCATGCTAGCTGTTGTATAAAAGCCATTCTAATTGTGCTAGGTTTTTGCATAGTCATTTGCGTGCATTTGCAATTTTGATGAGACTATCAATAATGACGAGTCTAATAATTGAAATTCACTATGGGGAGACTTATAGAAAGGCAAATAGAATTCATTGTTGTCGTGGATGATGTTGTGGGTTCAAGAAGTTAGGCTTGCCGGGGAAGGGGATTTTAGAGACACAGACCAAACAAAGAAAATAAGACTTGATAAATGGAAAGAATTTAAAGTAAAGATTAAATACGCTGCTAGGATAACAATGAGAACAATAGAAGCTATTTCGAGGGGCGAAGCTATTTCGAATTATCCTCACGGAGTAGTCACCTGGCATGCGCGGCCATTTAGTCACCTGGGCATGCGCGACCATGCCTAACCATTGTAAAGTTTGATGCACAAATAAGTTTCAAACGAATGCAACTCAAAGAGTTAGCAATGGCATTAATATTTGGGCTGTATGCAGTTCATCCACGAATTTAAAAGAAACCTTATTACAATCACGTTTAACAGGAAAATTACAGATTGAATTGAAACCTTACAGAATTAAAACGAACGAGCATAGACCATTTACCTTCAATGTAATTCAGCAAATACGCTAAAGCCTACAATGCTGAACAATTCTGCATCGTTGCCAGAATCTCCACAGACAAGGCCAGCTCCATGGCATAAACGACTTTACCCTTCTAAGAGTTGTCGAACTCCATGATGGTAGGCAATAAAAAAAAATAAAGATGGAGATAACTACTTAATACACGAGGCATGCATGCGAACACAATGCATGCCGCATGCCACATGCCAATGCCCAAACGCCTTCTTATTATTATTATTTATTTTATTTTATTATTATTTTAATTGAAATAAATTAAGGGCTAAATTTTTTTTTATTATAATTATTCTAAAATATGGTTTTACAATTTTTTTTTTTACTATTATTGTATTTAAATTTAAACTAAATTGAGTTAAATTAATTAAAATAATTTAAGTTAAAATTAGTTAAATTAAATTAAGTAAAAAAATAATTAAATTATTAAACTAATTAAGTTAAGTTAAGATTAAGTTAATTAACTAATTAACTAAGTTAAGTTAAGTTATTTAGCTTAATAAAATGTTAGTTAGGGCTAAGTATAAATTTTTATGGAGTGCGCGAGGATTGAACCCCGGACCTCCTTCCACCGTGAAAGTCTTTACGAAATCCACCCTACCAACGCGCCATGCGTTGTTTTTTTACAATTAATTTAACATTTAATACTTTAATTGTCATACCCTAGACCACGTGCCAAGCTATCAAGCACCTTTTGAGCCATACAGGTCGCATGCCAAGCTATCAAGCACCAAAGACGTGAATGGAGGAGCCCACAAAGAGACGTATGTGCTCAACGCGATGTCTTAAGAAGAACACTAACGCCGAAAGGTACATATCACTGGTGAACGCCGAAACGTGGCTGGCAGTTGTGGACGATTATTCAAGTTGCCACAATTTAATCCTATTTAAACTAGGACAAGCGGGAACAAGGCGACATATTCATTAGGAGCGTAAGCCTAGGAAGTGGCGAATAAGGCGCAAAGCTAGCGTAGCCACAGGGTAAAGGAACCAATAGTTATTTTTGTAGGGGTGAGAAACGAAGCTTAGATGCTTAAACCTAACCCTAACCTAGCCAATCCCCTAATGGAGTAATGTCTGTTTATAGACAAGTAAAGAAAACTTACGCCTAACCCTATTTCTAAAGTTTAGTAGCACCAATTTAAAACATCCTGGA
>ML777298.1:367379-420950 GCA_009831015.1 Picea engelmannii | reverse complement strand
AAGGGATAACGTATCCAATACGTTAGGATAAGTAATGAATGAATGGATAAGGGTAATTAAATGGAGGGATAAGGAATTTAATGCATGATGGAGTGTCGGTGAAGGGAGGAGGAATAAGGGGGGGAGAAAGGAGTTGAGAGGGAGGGATTTTTCATTTTACGAGAGGGGAGAAAGGATTTTGGGGAGAGCTTGGAGTAATTTACAGTGGAATATACAGTGCACCGGGGGGCTGCAGAGGTTTTGGGCTCGGAGGGCTAGGATATCCATTGATATCCTAGGGCTAGGCACTACTAGTCGGCAGGGAGGTTGGTTTTGGGGTGGTGTCCTAAGGAGAAAGCTAATGGAGCAAGCTGCGGATAGCATCATAGTTGAGGTATTTAAATTCAATTTTATGGATTGTTTACTTAGATTTATTACTTATTGCCAAATTTTACTTGCGTAAAGTGTTGAGATAATTTTGAAAATTTTGAAAATTTTACTTCTTTATAAAGCTTATAGAAATTATAGAAATTACAGTAATTTGGTAGAAATTTAAACGTTAATTGAAATCCGGTCATTACAAGAGGTATAGAATCGACTTATGCGTAGAATTCCCCACATAACTCTTATAATTTATAGCGAAACAAAGGAGCGAACTAGAGCATTCCAAAAGAACACTCACGCCTCACGATAGGATGTCTTGAAGACTTAACGCGTCACAACTGATCGACGGATGAAATCTAGAATGCATAAAACACCGCCGATCAGAGTTGCAAGGGATGTAAAACACGATCATTTCAATCCCTTTAAACTCTCCAACTTCCATTATTGACGGATGATAGTTGAGATAGTTGGTGATACAGATTTTGGAGGCATTTAATGACTTCCTTACTACGGTATCTGACCTTCTGGGAGCATACACATGCACGCTCGACTCTGGCATCTTTTCTCGACCCCAAAGGTCGCACGGCTACTATGATAGTACTTCCGCTTATATTCTCCATACTTGATTTTCCACGCTATGATGTATTGACGTAACTCGTTTAAACTTAAGAGGAGTGACGATGCAGATAAATACATCACAGGTCATTCAAAGGGGAAACTGGGATCATGTAAGTATTAAATGATCGAGACTGACGAGCTCCACATGTAATCATCGGTGTATTATGTTTTTTTGTATCTTATATCATATTAATCAATCACTAAACTATCTCAACCCCGACTGCAGGAACAATTCCCCAATTACCGAACAAATCTTGCTCTGTGATCTCGTCGAGGAACCAGAGAGAAACAACGAAGCATAATCGATAGAGTGATTAAGGATGCCAGGCTCCCAAAATTCGGCACCCCCGAAAACTTCATCGACCTGAGCGACTTGGTCAAGTGTCATGTTGAACAAGACTCGCTATGGATCTAAGAGTTTTCAAAGATAATCGATGTGAGGCCATGGCAAGTGCAATGATTCGCAGAACATCCGATTAGATCCCGAACCATGTTACAGTAGTTGAACTCTAGTCTAGTAAAGTACTGGGTGTATGCGGTAGACATCAGGGGAATATATGCGGCCCCGATGGAACAACACAGATTTCCATGGGCCCAAACTTGTGAAGAACTGTTTATCAGCTGGACTAAATACGAGAGAAGTCACCCTTTCCAAGAAGTATCTCGGGTCGACTATTAGAAGATAACGCCACGTGGCGATTTTTTTGTTTCGTTTAAATTGCACTTAGCCATTAAATTCAGTTTAACTTTATATTATAAATAAGGACATCGAACAATTAGTTAGGGGTCGATGGTTGTTGTAAGACTCTTTCTTTTTGGTTAAGAATTATTTTGAGACTGCTATGAATTGAGAAATCCTTTTGGACCAAAGACAAGCTATTTTCATCATATGCATGTGATTGGACTTGGAGAATAACTAATTCCTATCCTCTTTCATGAATGATGCAGTAATGATTAAGAGAAATTAATTCTGTTGTCAAGTTATCTGGTGCAATGCTTTGATGTTCTTTGCTTTAATGATGAAGATAAATCGTTGTGTTATTATGTGATGGATGGTTATGGTAGATGAATTATTTTTCTTGCCGTGATCTTATTGCATATGTGCTTTATTTTTGATAGTTAGTTTCTCAGATAGTAATTGGATGCTCACATGGTTAATGTATTAGTACTAGGCCTGTGGTATAGAGTGATTGTCTACATGTTGAGCAGTGGGTTATCCCAAGCTTAGCCTCTTGCCAGTAGTTAAAAATTAATCCTGTTGTTTTTCAAGTTGGTTTATACTGGCTTGCGTCTCTCATATCATCCCCACCTAAGAGAAAATACAGAAGAAAACAATCCTAACTTAAGGAAGAGCCTTCACAAGAAAACACAAAGCCCATCGATAAATTGGCTGGATCACAAGATTTGGAGAACCATTCAATTTTTAAATGTTGTAGAGTCTAATTGGGCCTCGGTGGAGGGTTTGGTTCGTACTGTTGAGTCAAGGTTCATAGATGAGTGGACGAAGCTTCCGATGGGGCCATGTAAGGCATTTTTTCTACACATGCAACCAAACTTTAACTCCCACCTGAAACTTGTGTGGCACTCAATGTTGATCATGGTGTTGCTTTTACTTGGTATTGGACTTATGAAAAATATCTTGAACCTGTTGGTGGATGTGTTGGATTCGTTCAATGATTCAGTTGGATTTTTTGGCTTTGGTTTGAGCATGGATGATTCTTCCTGTGTGGACGCAAGGGGTGCCAACCCCAATTGAAAGGGGCTATGGTCAGTTGAGCTATGTATGGATCTATTGTAACTCTTTTGAACATAGGGAAGAATATGATCCCATGTGCGTAGATTCTTGTAATTGTACATGAGAAATATATGCATGATCATCTTGTTGATGACCTTAGTTTTGTTGGATTACTGAGAGGGGGGTGAATTAGTAATGAAAAATTTATACACTTTTAACCACAATTTATATTCCTTTAACTTATTCAACAATGTTCACTAGTTCATCATTAATATGTTATTACATCATATAACATTATCATCCATCAATGCATAATAAACAATAATAGAGACATCCACACAATGCATAGTACACCAGTATTTTACATGGAAACCCAATGTGGTATAAAACCACATAATGATTTTCTTATATGTCTTTAAGAAATACATTCAAGGAATCACCAACTACCAATTCTATGGCTCCAACCATAAGGAGGCTCCAAACCCCTGTGTTCTCCAGCTCCAATAGGAAGGTGGCTACAACCACCCAATCCTTTGGCTCCAACTAGAAGGAGGATCCAACCCCCTCTGTTCTCCAGATCCAAACGGAAGGTGGATACAACCACCCAATTCTATGGATCCAACCAAAAGGAGGCTCCAACCCCCTAATTCTCAGTCTCCAAACTTAAGGAAGCTCCAACTCCCTCATTCTATGGATCCAACCAGAAGGTGGCCCCAACGACCTATCCTTGCCTCGTCCAACCACCCTGAAATATAAATTCCAAATATAGACAACCTGTCACTATCACTGAATCAACCACTTTCATTGTCAAGTTGTCACTATCAACCTGTACCAACAACTTGTGCCAATAACCTATCACAATAATATCAACAACCAATCATGTACATCAATAACTGGCACAACATGTACCATCACAAGTGCATCAACCATGCACATCAGAACACCCCATAACCATCACCAAGATCAAGATGTGCTTATAATAATATACCAATATCTTTATGCCACATCAACCATAAACTATGTGCCAACAATACTACTAAAAAGTGCCTCTAAAAATGCACCAAGCATGTACCAATCATGTATCAACAACACATCAACTATGACTCATCAAGATGTACCAACACCATGAACTATACACCTCATGTATGTGCCAACTCATCAACTACATGCCTCAACCATGTACCCAACATGTACCTCAACCATATAACAAATACATACACCAATATATCCAACAAAAGGTCTCTATAAATACATCACATTATCCATAAACTAAATTCCATAAACCCTTACATCAAACCATGTGCCAAAACCTCACTGTTGTGTAGCATCAAGAATGTACCATGTCATGACCAAATTTAACCATAAAAGATGCATATAAACATACATGTAACTTTGTATTAGGCCTGTCATATGTGATTGCATACTTGCAGACCTTCCTCAACTTCAACAACAAGAGAATAGCATTTTCATCAAACTTTACCTAAGTCTCACATGACTAGTTTTTGGATTAGTCAACAACCCTAACTTGCAAAAACATAACACTGTACCTGAAATGAATAAAGGTCTTAAAATGATACACAATAATATTCCGTGTCTTCTCTACAATTCCTCCAGGTTTCACTACTTGGAACCTCCCAGAAAAGGACTTATAGCAAAAATGTCACACCTTACTGAATTCTGGATTATTCTAGAGAGAAAACTTGTACAACATGCCACGTGATCAATATTTAAAATCTTATTCTGACACTTTTACAAAACAAACTAAGACTTGTACACTTTCCATTACAATTATTCTCACATAATTTGTGTTTTCTATGAATAATTTATTACCATTTTACCCAGAACACCTGTTTAAAACTAGTTTCAGGACTAGCCAAAAACCCTATCTTCCACAACGTGTATCTCCCCAAATACAATACCTAGAAGCAATTTTTTTTTACCATAGGTACCTTGATATGTTTTCTCATTATTCTCCAAGTTTCACTATCTGAATCATTCTAGCAAAAACATTATTGCTAAAATGATGAGATGACTTGTAAATAACATACCTTAGAACACATCATTAAAAGACTTCATCCTCCCTTGGATTTTCGGCCTTCTTTACTTCACCTTCCCTCTAAAATTAGCGTAAAATATCCTTGGTTACCTCATTCACTTATATATATTCAATATTCTCAATAGGTGCTAATAGGAGTCCCTTTATCTCTTATTTATACTTTTCCAAGTGCCTTCCTCTAGAAGTTTCCTTGTAACTGTTTTACACTTTCTTCTTAATTTAGGGCTAACCCACATTCTTGTTGCAACTAACTTTTTCTTAATTAGTCAAATCATAAATAATTTGTTGGAAATAATTTACCTATAATTAATTAATTTCTTATTCAACCACTTTGACTATTCAACCTTCTTGTTACAACTACTTTACCCATAATTAATTAATATCTTGTTCAACCACTTTGATCATTCAACCTTCTTGCTACAACTACTTTACCCATAAATAATTTCTTCTTATATCCATTTTATTATTCAATTGATTTCTCTTTCAACCAATTTGACTAGGGAATCTTCTTTATGACTTTCTAGAAGGTTTTGAATTCTTGTTGACCTTTTAGAGGCTTCTAGATTACTCCAAAGGGTTCTCCAGCTTCTCAAGGCCATATATCTCTAACCGCGAGGAACCACGTGGCATTCCAAATATCACTAGAAAGGGAATGACGTGTACTATATATCCATGATAGTATCACCTACATATTCACT
The DNA here is from genome assembly GCA_009831015.1 of Picea engelmannii. NCBI lineage: Eukaryota > Viridiplantae > Streptophyta > Pinopsida > Pinales > Pinaceae > Picea > Picea engelmannii. The sequence continues at coordinate 415,480 of ML777298.1, read as the reverse complement.
GATATTCATGTCTTTATTCCTCAAACAAACTCAGTTCCCTTAACCATACCTTTGTGCTACCAAAATTTGCTATCGAAATTCTCCAAGGGTTGACATCAATCACTACGCTCGACATAAATCAACAATATCACTCTTCAAGGGTTGAAATCAATGAACAAAAACTAGTCAGACCATTTTTCCATCAATCTAAACCAACTGTCCAACAATCCCCCCCTTTGGCATTGATGGCAACATTGTCATCTTTCCCCATCAATGTTTCTATTTCTCCCCATTTGACATCAATGGAAAAGGGTATCTATATTTGGGGATGCTCATCCTGAATGAACTCTCCTTGAGGTTTCTCCCTCTATCTGCATTGTCCTTTGGGCTGCTCTCCCTAACTGAACTCTCCTTGGGGCTGCTCCCTCTGTCTGTACTGTCCTTTAGGATGCTCCCCTTGTCTTCATTCCTATGATCTTTATTTGTGTTTCTATGCCTATTATTACACTTTCTCCCCCTTTGAAAAAGGTTAACACTCTAATGAAATACTTATGGCATGAATACTCATACTCCCTCTGTGATCAACTTTATCATCTCTCCCCTTGGAAACATGCCTCTGATCTGATCTCTCTATCTAAAAATTTCTTTGGATGATATTTCTACCTATCTTCCTGCTTTTGTTTCTCTCCCTTTGAATTCTCTTCAATATGCAGTGTAGATCAATTGTAGGGATTCATGTACATGCTTCCATTTGGAGTTATTTTCCATTGGTGCTTCCTTGTGTAATCAAATGACATGTATAAAAATAATTCAAGATTAAGCATCCAAATTTAAGCATTAAAAAATCATCCAACATTCTTTGAACCAATTTGTGAATCAATCTCTGAACCACTCTATGAATTCATGCTCTCATATAGTGACATGTATCTATCCAAAACTACTAATCCATCTCTGTCCATACTTTCCAAGACTCTGCTGCTCAACTATCCACAATGATGACCCATCTATCATTGTACTATCATGAAGTCTTCACTATTGCAACTGATCATCAAATGTTAACTATGTCCACTAGTCTTCTTTATCTGTAGACCAAACTATGCATATCTGGAACAACCTGTGTTGAATGCATCTATGTTTGAATACAATCATAAACTTCTTCTAACTGACTTCTCTGAGTCTGTTTACTCGAAATCTGCAAGCTGCTCGAAGGATGGTTCTCTAGCCTATCTCAGCTACTACATAGACTCTCCATGTCTAATATTCATGTTACCTGGGAGTCTCCAAGTTGGATGGCTCAGAAAAACATATTCTCTGATGCAGAGTCATCTTCCTCTTCATATGGGGATTCATGAAATCTATGAACTCCGAATTATTCATTTATGTCTGTGGATTCATCATGCACTACGATTACTGAAATTACAATCTCTTAAAATTGTTCTTTATTCACATTTTCTTCTTTTATTTATTGTACTACTGCAAACCCTACGATCTCTGGGACCTGGTCTTTATTCACTTGTTCTTGTTTTATTTTCCATACTTTCTTATATATGATATCAAAGTTATCTTTCATATAGTATCGATCATGCTTCTACAATCACTATCTATATGACCATAGTTGTGGAATTTGTAGCATTCAATATTATGTCGGGCCACATAAGCACTTCTTGCCTGAATATTCCTTCCATGTGCTATGTAGTCTGCAAATCTATGTCCAAAGTTAGTACAATAAAAAAAATAACCATAAAAGAAACTTTGATACCTAGATGTTGATGATCTTCTTTGTTGTGTAGTCCTTCTGAATCCCTGCCTTGGCTGTTCATGATCTTGTCTTCTATGGATCTCTTCACTTTGGTTGAATCTTATTGGTTTTTTGAATGTGGAGGGTATTCTTTTATAGTATTCTATTTTAGTCCTTTGTACTTATGGAATATTCTTCTTTAGGGTCTTACACTCTTCCTTCTTCATATAACCTTTAATAGCTTCTGCATAACTCTTAGGTTTATCTTCATTCTTATTTTCTAGTGATTTGTGACATTTCTCTTCAACTTTCTTTACTGATGATGTGGATGCTTCTTCAATGTTTTTCTTAAGCTTTGCAACTTTTACTCTTAACATAACAACTTATTCTTCAATATTCTCTACCTCTTCTTCTTTCTTCATCATATGGTTCCTCATGACTTCTTCTATTCACTTTGCTTCTTCAAGTTGTATCTTCAATGTGATTATTTCATCTTCAAGTTCTCTTTCTCTTTAATTGAATTCTACTTTATGATGCTTTTCCTTTTCAATCTTAGGATTGTCTTCTATTTCATTGGGATTTCCTTCCTTGTCACTTTCAATCTTCAAATTAGGGAATTCAATTTCAAGATGTCTGTTCTTTTCACAATTAAAGAAAAAGAAATCACACCTGTTGATTTCCCACTCTTCTTCTTCTTAATATGTTTCAAATAATGAACATCTTTCTTTCTGTTATATACATGTGTCTTCTTTAGAAATATCTGACTTTGTGATGGGAGAAAAATAGATATCATGTAGCTTGTCCCAAAGTTCTTTAGCTGATGAACAATTTCCAGCCTTGTTTTTTACTGAATCATATAGTCCTTCCATGATGAAGTCCATTGCTATTTTGTTGTTCCTTATCAATTCCTTCTTGGATGCATTCATTGATTTCTTTGAACTATCATATCCTGTAACAATTGATTTCCAAATATCATATGCTTGTCTTTTAAAACTACTTTTGTCCTTGAGCTCCATATCTCATACTCTAGGCCACTCTAACCATAAAAGGTTGGTACTCTATTCTCAGTATATTGCATGATATGCTTCCAGTGGTTAAACTATTTACTAAAGGAAATGACTTTGATACCAATTGTTGGATTACTGAGAGGAGGGGTGAATCAGTAATGAGAAATTTATACACTTTTAAACATAATTTATATTCCTTTAACTTATTCAACAATGTTCATTAGTTCATAATTAATACATTATTGAATCAAATAACATTAACATCCATCAATGCATAATAAAGAATAATAGACACATCCACACAATGCACAATACACCAATATTTTATGTGAAAACCCAATGCGGGAGAAAACCACAAAATTATTTTATTATATGTCTTTAAGAATTACATTCAAGGAAGCACCAACTTCCAATTCTCTGGCTCCAACCAGAAGGAGACTCCAACCCCCTATGTTCTCCGACCCCAACTAGAAGGTGGCTACAACCACCCAATTCTCTGGATCCAACTAGAAGGAGGCTCCAACCCCCTTATTCTTAGACTCCAACTTGAAAGAACCTACAAATCCATAGTTCTCCATCTCCAACCGGAAGGTGGCTCCAACCACCTATACTTTCCCCGTCCAACCACCCTAAAATATAAATGAAAAACATAGACAACCTATCACTGTCACTGAATAAGCTGTTGTCACTATCAACCTGTATCGACAACCTATAAAAACCTGTACCAAACAACCTGTACCAATAACCCGTGTTAATAACCTGTCACAATAATCTCATCAACCAATCATGTACATCAATAACTAGCACAACATGTACCATCACAAGTTCATCAACCATGCACATCACAACACCTCATAACCATCACCAAGATCAAGATGTGCTTATAACAATATACCAATATATTCATTCCACATCAACCATAAACTATGTTCCAACAATACTACTAGCAAGTGACTCTAACAATGCACCAATCATATACCAATCATGTATCAACAACACATCAACTATGACTCATCAAGATGTAGCAACATCATCAACTATACACCTCATGTATGTGCCAACTCATCAACTGCATGCCTCAACCATGTACCCAACATGTACCTCAACCATATAAAAAATCCATACACCAAGATATCCAACAAAATGCCTCTATCAATACATCACCCTATCCATAAACAAAATGCCATAAACCCTTACATCAAACCATGTGTCAAAAAATCATTGTTGTGTAGCCTCAAGCATGTACCATGTCATGACAAAATGTAACCATAAAAACATGCATATAAACATACCTATAACTCTGTAATATACCTAGTGTATGTGATCATAGACCTGCAAACCTTCCTCAACTTCAACAACAAGAGAATACAATTTTCATCAAACTTTACCTAAGTCTCACATGACTTGTTTTTGGATTAGTCAACAACCCTAACTTGCAATAAACATAAATATGTACCTGAAATGAATAAAGGTATGAAAATGATACACAATAGTCGTCACTTTCGTCTCTTCAATTCCTCTAGGTTTCACTACTTGGAACCTCCCAGGAAAGGAGTTATAGAAAAAATGGCATACCTTACTAAATTATGGATTATTCTAGAGAGAGAACCTGTACAACATGCCACATTCTCAATATTTGATATATTATTATGAAACTTTCACAAAAAAAACCAAGACCTGTACAAATTCCATTACAATTGGTCTCACATCATTTGTATTTTCTATGAATAATTTATGACCATTTTACCCAAAACACCTATTTAAAACTAGTTTCAGGACTAGCCAAAAGCCCTATCTTCCACAACATGTATCTCCAAAAATACAATGACCCAGAAGCTGAAATTTCTATAAAATATACCTTGATAAGTTGTCTCAGTATCCTCCAAGTTTCACTATGTGAAGAATTCTATAAAAAACATTATTGCTAAAATGGTGAGATGACCTATAAATAACATACATTAGAACACATCATTAAAAGACTTCATCCTCCCTTGGATTTTCATCCTTCTTTACTTCAGCTTCCCTATAAAATTCACCTCAGATATCCTTGGTTACCTCAGTCATTTATATATATTCAATATTATCAATAGGTGCTAATAGGATTCCCTTTATCACTTATTTATACTTTGCCAAGTGCCTTCCTCTAGAAGTTTCCTTGTAGTTGTTTTACCCCTTCTCCTTAATTTAGGGATAGCCCACTTTCTTGTTGCAACTAACTTGTCCTTAATTAGTCAAATCATAACTAATTTTTTGAAACTACTTTACCCATAATTAATTAATTTCTTGTTCAACCACTTTGACTATTCAACCTTCTTGTTACAACTACTTTACCCATAATTAATTAATATCTTGTTCAACCACTTTGACCATTCAACCTTCTTGTTACAACTACTTTACCCATAAGTAATTTCTTGTTATAACCATTTTATTATTTAATTTATTTATATTTCAACCACTTTGACTAGGGAATATTCTTTATGACTTTCGAGAAGGTTTTGACTTCTTGTTGATCTTCTAGGGGCTTCTATATTACTCCAAAGGGTTCTCCAACTTCTCAAGGCCATATCTCTCTAACCATGAGGAACCATGTGGCGTTACACATATCACCAAAACTGGAATGATAGGTACTATCCATCCGTGATAGTATCACCTACATATTCACTGATATTCATTCATTTATTCTTTAAACAAACTCGAGTCCCTTACCCATACGTTTGTGCTATCTGAACTCACTACCAAAATTCTCCAAGGGTTGACATCAATCAATAAGGATTGAAATCAATCAACAATATCACTCTTCAAGAGTTGACATCAATGGAAACCAAATATCCAAACCATTTGTCCATTAATCTAAACCAACCGTCCAACATGTTTGGCCATCCATTTTGGGGTGGAAGGCCATGGATTTGGTGAGCTTGGTGTCTAGTCGTGACCAGAGGCTCGACCAAAATGTTTTGAGGAACCGATTGTCCCGATATGAGATGATGGTTTCTGATATCCAAAAATGTACCCACACTCATTCAAAGAAGAGCTTGGAAGTGGCCTCCACTGTGATGCTCTTCTTGCAGGTGGCCACAATTGCCATCTTAAAAAATCGATCAATCACTACAAAGACATAGTCATTTCTCTGCTTGGTTGAAGGGAGGCCTGACATGTAGTCCATCGAGATGGATTCCTAGGGATTGTTGGGAGTAGGCATAGGGGTGTACATTCCTTGTTTCTTAATGGATGGTTTGGCAATGACACATGCCATGTAGGACATGATATATTTGTTGATATCCTATAAAAGTTTCGACCAATAGAAATGTTGTTGCAACACTGTCACTATATTTTCTATTCAAAAGTGTCCTACCACTCGACTATAGTGAACTTCCAAAATCAGATTTACTCGCTCGCTTGATGGGATGTAGAGATGGCCCAGATGGAACAACAACTTGTCCTGAAGATGGAAATCAATGAAAACTATGTTTGTTCCTAGCATATGGCAGGTAGTGGAAAAGTCAAGATCTCTCTCATAGACTCAGGGCCATTCGGAGGCCTCATGTATGCAAGAGTGTAGCACCATGGTTATTGATGCAACTTTAGGTCGACTAAGGCAATAAATGATGTGGTTGGTGCTCCATGTCTTATACTTTATGTTGAGATGGAACTGTTGCAAGTATGAGGACCACTTATGATGGGGGTCATTCGACAATTTTCCTTGTGTCTGCATGAACTATAGAGGATTATGATCAGTTTGGATGATTGTTTCCTTCCCGAGAATGTAATTTCTCCACTGGAGGAAAGATTGTACAATAGAGTACATTTCTTTTTTGTAAGTGGGGTACTTGTAGACGGTGTCTGATAGTGTCTCACTATGATAGGCCACAGGATGTCCATCCTAAGTGATAATTTCACCCACAATATAGTCTGAAGCATCTGTCTCAATCTCAAAAGGTTGTTGTAGGTCGGGTACGTAGAGCACCGGGGTTGAGCACAAGCACTGCTTCAAATCATCGAATGCTTTCTGTTGCGGCTGTCCCCACACAAAATTTACCTTTCCACCACCCTTGGTCACTTGGCTAAGGGAGCATGCAATGTGGGAGAATCCCAACACAAACATGCGATATAAATTGGAAAAGCCTAAGAATATTTGAAGCTCAGTGTGTGTGGTCGGGTCTGGTTAGTCACAAATAACCTAGATCTTGGTTGGGTCTACATGCACCCCATGTTCATCAATAATGTAGCTTAGGTACTGGACCTTATTCATGCCGAAGGAGTAGTTTTCCAAATTTTCATATAGATTTTGTTGTCACAGAGTGTGAAAAACATGTTAAATATGTTGCAAGTGTTCCACCCAACTCTTGTTGAAGATGATGATGTCATCCAAATACACCACCACAAAAGAATTGGTAAAATGCCACAAGATATATTCAACAATCCTCATGAATTTTTTTGGGGAATTTGTCAAGCAAAAGGGCATGAGTAACCATTCAAAAGTACCTTCTTTGAACTTGAAGTAAATATTCCATACATCAGTCTTCTCTATTGGGACCCGGTGGTAGCCAGACTTTAGATCAATCTGACTGAATTATTTCCCCCCCTTGAGCTAGTCAAGGAGATCGTCAATTCGGGGAATTGGGTACAACTTCTTGAATGTGATTTTATTTAGGGCCCAATAATCAATGAAGAGTTGCTAGGTCTCGTATTTATTATGCACAAGCACAACTGGGCTTCCACAAGGTGATGATATTGGTTGGATGTGCCCCTTTTCGAGCAAATCTTGGATCTGACACTTGATTTCCTCATTTTTTGATAGAGAGCAGGAATAGATTAGACCATTAGGTAGTGATGCACCAGGGGTTAGATTGATTGAGTGCTTGACCTGACAGTGAATATGTACTTTGGGTGAGCATAAGATGCCTTTTTATTCTTGCACGACCTTTTCCACTTGCTTCTGTTGTGTGGAGAGACTTGTTGTGGAGGCCATGGATGTGGTTACAACATTCCACTCACTTTGAGAATTAATCACAAAGAAGACAATCTTCCCATTCTAAGAGATGACCTTCCTGAATTGCTTGGTAGATATCAAGGAAATGAAAATAGGTGGGACTACCTCGGGTATCATGTAAAATTTCCTTTCCAAAGTAATAATAAAACTACAAGGCCTAGACTCATATACAACATGACATTTCCATAAATAATTTTTGCCCAAAAGAACATCACAAACTTCAAGAGGGGTGACATCACACAATACCTCATCCTTGAAGGGATTGATGTCATAGGGTAGGCGACATTGTTGGCTGACATGGATGTTTCTCCCTTGGCAGAGCCATCCGATGGTGTATGGTTGTGGGTGTGGTGTTGTTGATATATCCAACCACTTGACTACCTTCACTGAGATGTGGTTCTTCTAGATACCACTATCAATGATGAATTGTAGCAGAGTACCCTTCACCCATATCTGTGAATGAAAGAGGTGCTCAACTTCCTTTGGTTCATCAGGTTCACTGGGTTGGACCTTGGTGGTAGAAATGGTGGCACTAGGTTTTGCATAAATAATCCATCTCCCTTTTTTCTGGTTCTGACTCAAAGTCAAAGCCCACATCTAATTCCAAGGATTTCACCTTGGTCACCAATGAATTCTTTGAGCGACATTCAGCGGTGTTATGCCAGGGGATCTTATGGAACTCACACCACTTACCAATGCATTTCTTTTTCTTCTTATTGTCCTTCTTAGTTTGCGACATAGATTGGTTGTCTTAAGGTTTTCCATCCTTGCTCTGTCCTTTTTTCTGTGGGTTGGGGATGCCTTTTCCATACTTCTACTGTAAGGGGTTCGTAGACCCAATCTGTTGCGTCTTTTGTTTAATATTTTGATTGATTTTGACAGCATATCGATAGGTTGCACCCAAGGATGAGATGTCCATAAAATCTATTTCTTTTTGGATGTATCTATGCAGACCGTCATAGTACTTGAACACCAGATGTCACTCAGATTATTTGATACTTATCTTGGTGTGAAAGTTATGGAAGACATTGGTGAACTCTGGTACTATTTGGTCCCTTCCCTGTTGCAGTGTGGTCCATATTGTATATAAGTCATCATAAATTCCAATAGGGTAGTATTTTTCCTTAATAGAATCCCTGAAATAACCCCAAGTGGGTGCGACTACAAATAATTTAGATTCCTATGTTTCCTTTTTCTCATAGAAAGTCTCCCACCAATCTTTGACATGGGGGACAACCTTAAGGAGCGCAAATGTAATATTTTCTCTATTGGAAATGTTATGAACAAAAAAATACCCTTCTAGAAGGTTTAACCATTTGTCTACAACATCCACATCTATTTGAGCTTCAAATATAGGAATATCAAAATTGATCTATACCTTGAAGGGGGTGGCGCTTTCGCTCGAGAAAGATGCATCGCCTATTGGTAGTCGTCAAAGGATTTGCACAAAATTACCCATCATTTAGTTCCTTTGTCGCATGAGGGATTCCTCGGGAAACAATTTAAAGGGATCTCCTACCCCATCATCTCTCTTTTCTTCCCACATGGGCGACCATCAAGTTCGGCAAGGTCGATATTGCAAAGGCTCAACTAGTTTGAGTCCCAACTTCTTATACCATGACCTCATTGGGGAAATGTATAGAGAAACAAATGAAGAGAATACCACTATGATACCACTGATCCATATTTATGAGTGAAATGAAATGAAACAAATATCTATAACATTAATACAAATATACAGATATACAATGAAACTTAACTTCTATTCAATAAAGAAATCTACTGAAAGTGTAAAATGCAAAATGAAACAATCTTGCTCGAATGGTGGTAGCTAATCTCTGAGAATAGATGTGGCGGCTATGCACATTCTCCTAAGAAAATTAAAATGAGGCCTCCAAATTTTTTTAGCATCAAGAAGTAATCATAAAACCCTAGACATCCAAAAACATAACATTAGGAGATGAAGCGCCAAAATTCATGTGGGCCCCGATGGCGTAAGTTGGTACATCAACTTCTCGAGGTCATAACATTTTCATACAATATCTGTTTTAGGCTCACAATATCCCATTGGAAAGGTCTATATGAGGAATACACATTTTTTTGTCACACTCTAACTCCATCAATAGTGTGACTGTGGCGAGCCCAAATTTTTTTGTTTAGGGCCTCGAAATCACCCCGAAAGTTTAGGACCCAAAAAGCTAGAAAAAAATGCGAAGATGAAAATTGTATGTGAGATAGTTTGAAGAGATGGGTGGCAAATGATATCCACCTGGATCATACATCTTCCCTGCCAATGATCATCAATGTTTCAAAGACTACTAGTCATGTTCTAGAAACAACTAGAAGGAGAAACACTTCATAAAACTAGTGAATGGGAAACAATAACATGTTTATAGGTTTTGGTGTTTTCTATGGTTGTTGCATAGGGTATATACTCAGTGAAATTGTGACATAGAACATGCGTTCATGGGATATAAAGAATATCTTTAATTTCACTAGAAATTCACAAATAACTCTAAAAATATTTTTGTTGAATGCCCCTCCCAATACACATTTCCAATAAGTAAAGAACACCCTATTTTTACTAGATATCCCATATTTTTACCAGATAACCCTTTTAATATACTCCAATATCGATTAAACCCCTTGTACCCAAGATTCCCCCCAAACCCCTATACCTACAATATATTGACTTTGTTTTTCATAATTTTAAAACTCCCTTTATAAATGAACATGATAAGATATTGGTCAACAAAGTGAATCCCCTATGAGTTGTTGTGAACATCATAACCATTTGATTTCCTCTCATATTATGAGCAAATAGTTCCCTAACCTCCACATGCTCAAATACCCTTAGGTTAATTTTGATTACTATATAAAATGGAAAATTTGAAGGCACAATGTATTATTACATGAAATGGATTGAAAATAATGATTGAAAAATTGATTAAATATCTCATAGTGATTGTATGTCTATGATAAAGGTGAGATAATGAATCTATCAAGAAAGGACAAATCATGGATGTTCTAATTTTCAAAGAATGGGAATGATAATAATGTGATGAAACTAAAACCTTATAGTATGTCTTGATCACCTTAAGCTAATAATTGTTTTCATGTGGCTAGTTAAATTCCCTTGCAACAAATCTATGGAATCATATCCTATTTTTTTTTTGTAGCTTTGGAAATGTATTCTCACATGACCCTAGGTGTTGGGAATGTGGGAATCATCGTGAGAACCACATCACACTTTTTTTTGGGTGAAAACCCCCTTCGATTTGAGTAGGGGCTTCATGGGTTTGATGATGGGCTTTGTAGGCTTGTGTTGGGCCTTCACACCCACAAGGAAATCCTAATTTGATGTTGACTTATGGAGGGGATTCTATGTTGACCCTTAGTACTTGTATATAAAGGAGAGAGGAATTCCCACTTATGGAGTGTGGTGAGAATACCTTCCTTGCTAAGAGGGAGTGTTGATTTTTGTATCTTCGTACATGTATTCTTATATGACCCTAGGTGTTTGGCATGTGGGAATCATCGTGGGCACTACATCACACTTTCAGTTTGGTGAAAACCCCCTTGGATTTGAGTAGAGAGTGTTAATTATTTTGTAGAATAGAGAGGCATTCCTACTTATGGAGTGTGGTGAGAATACCTTCCTCGCTAAGAGGGAGTGTTGATTTTTGTAGCTTCAGATAGGTATTATCACATGACCCTAGGTGTTGGGCATGTGGAAATTGTCATGGGAACCACATCACAATTTCAGTTTAGTGAAAATCCCCTTCGATTTGAGTTGGATATTCATGGGTTTGATGATGGGATTTGTGGGCTTGTGTTGGATATTCACACCCACAAGGAAAGACTAATTAGATTTTGAATTGTGGAGGGGTTTCTATGTTGACCCTTAGTACTTGTATATAAATGAGGGAGGTAGTTGTGACATTACACATCATGTAGATCATGTGTGGAGACATGATGGAGCTAGCATAAGTGAGTTTACACTTGTTCTAAGAGGATTGGTGATCTTAGCAAAGGGAAATTATGCAAGGTGGCGAATCTAGCCCCAAGAGAGAAGTGAAGAAGGTCACACATGTGGAGTGGAGTTTTTATACAATACACAATTTGTAGGAGAAAGAAGTGCATATATATGCCGGTTGTAGAAGGATTAATCAGATATATGGTATACATGATTTGTGGTAGAGAAAAAACATATATACACGAGTTTCCAATAAGGTGAATCACACATCTGAATTTTTGGGAAGTTATAGATCCGTACATGCTGACAAGTGACATCAACAGGTCATACAGGTGGTCTACAACAAATTCGTGTGTAGAGGAGATTCAGGGATATTGTTGAGGTTTGGTTTTTTTATTTGTATGGTTAATGGAGAACACGGTTGTCCTCATATTTGGTGACATTGTATTAGCTGAGAGGACTGGTTTTGTCCTTAGTTTTGGTGATATTCAGAGGACTAGTTTTGTCCTCATATTTGAAGGATTGGATAAAATTATGAAACATAATTATTGTGTCTTGTGTATTGATGATTCATCTATGATATTTTTGTTTCCGCTGCATATTTTTTCAGTCAACAATTTCAGTGTAAAGTTGTTTAGTGGTAACAACCAAGGTTTTACTGTTAAATCACTAGGAAACAATTTCCAGATCTGAAATTAGTCACATAAGAGTGTATGTGAAAATTGACATTTTTGAATGTGAAAGAATGGGTAAGACTATAAGGGTGAGTGGTTTCTAGGAAGAGGTGAGTTCAATGAATCTACCATGTGATATTTGTGGCATATGTTGGAGCCTCAAATAAAGTGATTCTTTTTTGTGTGTAAGAGAAGTGTTACAACAATTTTTTCCTCACCCCATGAAACTTGCTTGGATGGCATTTCCATTTCCATATGCAGACGTGAAGTCCCCTTTTGCACCTTCCAGAGCCAAAAAATAATATTTTTCCACATATGCATACCCTATTAGTTATACAACAAGAATATACATAGGTTTCTCCACTACATCCCATGTACATCGTGTTTGGTGCTCAAAATTAAAAATTATGTCGGGTTTCCATGCCATGTCATGAGATCCATCATCCTTGATCTTCCATATATTGGAAACAATCTGAATCAGCCCTTTAGTTCCATTTGAAGGATATAAATTGAGCCATATCTAAGCCTTGATAGATTCAACAATTCAACTTTGAGAGAAAAGACACTTTGGAGAAATTTCACTTCATATTGAGTTTGCATCCCTTTGTCCTTGAAAGTATGAACTGCCTGTTCAACCCCCAAGCTCTTCCTTCTTTGTGATGGAGAACCTCATCGACTCCTTTATATGAGATTTCCTTTGGTGGAGGATTGAGGTGGTGGAGGCCCAGCTGGAGGGACTTAGTTTCTCGGTTCCGATATATGTCATTACATAATTTTGTCACCTATGTACTTATGCTACTTATTTTAATATAAATACTCTTTTATTGTCCAGTTGATATCTTGAAAATATTTGAATTATTATTCCATGGGAATATTTTTCATGTATGTTAATGTATTATGCTAATATATGTGCTAACACTATACATTACCACCATATGCTTGTGTATCTTGGTTGTTGAGGATGTTGGAAATATTGAGAGGCGGGGGTGAATCAATATTACTTTTTTAAACAATTAGTAATTAGTTTTTTATTCTAATTATCATCACTATTGATCAACAATGGACTTTTTATTTAAACAATCAATTATATAAGTATACTTCAACAAGCATTAAAAAGTTTATAAACAATAATCTTGTGTTTGTGAAGGACAACAATTCTCTTTAGAGCACCGATTCCTGGAGACAAAAATCCCCTTATTCAAGGCACCAATCCTAGGAAGCACCAACTCCCTTGTTTTAGGGAACCAATCATAGGAAGCACCAACTCCCTTGTTTTTAGGGCACCAACCCTAGGAAGCACTAACTCCCTTGTCTTTAGGGCACCAATGCTAGGAAGCACCAACTCCCTTGTCTTTAGGGAACCAACCCTAGGAAGCACCAACTCCCTTGTTTTCACACTTTACTTAGTAAAGGATATGAATCCTTCCTTGATCCTCCCTTCCACCCTCACTACATAAGTATCTTCATCTTTCCTTCTTAGACTCTGATTCTTCTTTTGATCTTCTGATATGGACTGTAGAGACACTTTCTTCTCACCATTCTTTCTTGTTTATATAGTCTTCCAACTGGTGTGAGATTTGAAGCATTGTTTCCTTTTATTTGAACTTTGAACCATTGCACCTCTTCATTTAAATGATAATATTAAACTTTAAATAATATAATTTTTCTTTTTTATTATTTATTCATAATGCTCATGATTTAACTCTTCTTTAATCATGACTAAGTATTGTTTCATTAGTCTACAGATCTCGAATTGTTGTAAATATGAGCATTAATCAATAGGTGCTCCCTTCAACCAAAATTCATGTGACCGCGAGCTCGAAACTGCGATCTTATCCATTCCAAACATTGTTTTATTAGTGCTTTCTTCTTCCACCCCTACTCTTCTATGTGGGACTGTATTCAAACATTCGAGGGCTTATTTACTTCTATCCCCTTTAACTTCTTTACCTTATCACATGATCCGTGCTGGAACCAAGTTCTCTGGTACTTCATCCTTCAAGACTTCTAAAATTTTCAATCATTCAATCCTCCTGGAGTACAGTTTTCCGAAGTACGCATACTTTATTCACTAGTAGAGAAGATAGTCAATATTTAATCTTCTGTTAGATGGACGATCCTGGCTTATCCATAGGCTTCAAATAAATCGACGGTTAGGAATTAATCAGGAGTCGAGATGAACGGTTCTCATTACGGGACTTCAGTTATTCATGGCTCCAAGACTTTGGAGTAGAGAAATCCCTCCATAGGTTTGTATACCGATAATTCATAGAATGGAGGTGACCTCTTATTATCATTTAACACCTTCTCTTACACTATCCTTCCATTATGCTTGATCAATGGTTGAGAACGCTCTTGAAGTAGATCAATGGTTAGTGTTACTTTGTGATTAACACTTACTCTATCCTTCCACTGTACTTGATTAGACGGTCAAGAAATATTTCGTAGGATATTAGATCAATGACCAAACGTTAATTCGTGACTTCGGCCTTCGACGCTTTAGATATTTTCGCTGGTAGGAGAAGCTGGATATCCCCGGAGGATGTATTCCTGGAGTGATGTGGCTTGCTGATGTTAGTGTTGACGTGGAACTGGTTGATTGGTTGCCACGTGACACATTGATTCATGACTTTTGTATACCTAATGTGTCGAATAGATATATCACCATATATATTTTATTTTCTTGATCGACGACTTCTGTTAACTCCGGGGCTCCAGAGTTCGGTATTTATTGGTTTATCTGAGCTTCTTATCTCCAGAGTAGGTCAATTTCATATTTTACCACCTTCTTCCTTTTATCACTATATAATGGTTTCAATATTTATTCCATATCAATGTTTGACAGGATTTCCCTGCTCTTCCTTTGATCCGATGGTTAACTGGAGTTCACGACTTCGGGTCTTCGACCTTTAGGTAAACTTACATGTTTCAGACTCCTTTTTGTTGGAGTGGTAAACTTTTAATTTTGTATAAAATATGGATCTAACAAATGGGAAACCATCCAAATATCCTTCTTGATCGACGATTGGCATGATTTTGTGACTTGGGGATTTCATGGATTCTTTCTTCTCTCTAGTAACCACTGAAGTGGCAAAGTAGAAAAATGTTGAAGTTATTTATCCGCTACTTGATCCAATAGTCCATAAGGATACTGCTTCAGATATGACGGTTGATATTTTATCCTTCCCAAACTATGAATTTACCTCAATCTAACGATCTTGGATTGTCTTGAACTAAGAATGAACGATTCCTGTAACTCGATCCTTTACAAAAGGATTTCTTTACTCATAGAACTCTATCTCGTGTGTTATTTCAAATGCACCATCTCTTATGAGATTCGATTAACTTTATTCCTTATGATATTTGGGTTTATATTGGATTCTTCTACACCCTTTTGACATCAATGACAATATCATACCACTATGTCCAACATTCTCCCTCTTTGCCATTGATGGCAACCTTTTCTTTGAAATATTTATATTCTGCTGCTTATCAATTTCCTCCCCCTTTGAAAACAATTACAGAGGGGATCTTTTTTCTCTCCCCCTATGGTGATGCTCCCCCTAACCATGTGCCCATTTTCTTCTGATGCGAATTTTGTGGTTTTAATGAGGTATGTGAATTAATCCCAAATTTTTTCGAAGATTTTCAAAGGTACTTATGGGAAAAGGTTTTGTGAATATGTTTGCAATTTGTTCTTTGGTGTCCACATACACTATTTTAACCACTCTTTGAGTAACCTCATCTATTAATAAATGGTATTTGATTGGGATGTGTTTGGTTTTAGAATGCATCACTGGAGTTTTAGAGATACTTATGGCACTAGTGTTATCACAATTAATAGTAATAGGATCATCATATCTTATTTGTAAATATTCTAATGTTTGCTTCATCCAAAGAAATTGTGTGCAGTAGGATGCAACAACAATGTATTATGCCTCTATCGTGGATAGTGATGTGGATGTTTGTTTCTTACTTAGCCATGCTACCAGACATTTTCCTAAAAAAAATGGTCCTCCACTGGTGATTTTCCTATCATATATATTACCAACCCAATCTGCATTAGTGTATGCAGTTAGATTGAAGTCTTTATCTTTTGGATACCATAATCCAAGTTCTAAGGTGCCTTTAATATATATGAATATTCTCTTTACTTATTTTAAGTGTTTTTCTTTAGGTGTGGATTGAAATATCCCCACGAGTCCGACAACCTGCATGATGTCAGGTCTTGTTTTTGTTGAATAGAGAAGACTTCCAACCATTGATTTGTACATCGTTTGGTCCACTTTTGGTGAGTCATATTCTAGGCTTAGTTTACATCCAGTGACCATGGGAGTACTCATAGGTTTATTGTCTTCCATTTTGAATTTATTTATCATTTCCTTGATATATTTGGCTTGGGAAAAAAATATTTCTTTTTCTGTTTGAGTTACTTGTAAACCTAAGAAGAAGGACAGTTCTCCCAACATAGAAATTTCAAATTCTTGCATTTTTGTTGCAAACTTTCTGCTTAGTATAGTAATATTACTTCCAAATATGATGTCATCTACATATGCCACCACAATATTCATTCTTTGATCCTCAATTTTGATTTATAAGTTTTTGTCGGTCGTCCCTCTTTTATATACTTATTTTTGGAGGTATTGATAAAGCCTTAGAACCATGTTCTAGGGGCTTGTTTAAGACCATATAGGGTGTTTTTTGGCTTCCACACATAGTCCTGATTTTATGTTAACATGAATCCTTCTTGTTTCTCAACATATAATTCTTCTTCTAGTGTTCCATTAAGGAATGTTGACTTGACATCCATCTGATAGATTTTGAATTTTCCGAAGCATGAAAATGCCAGGAACATTTTGATGGCCTCAAGTCTTTCTACCAGAGAAAAATTCTCTTCAAAATCAATACCTTCCCTCGGAAATATCCTTTGAAATCTAATATGTCTTTATTCTTTATAATCTCCCCATTTTAATTTAGTTTGTTCTTGAAGAACCACTTGGTTCCTACCACATTCTTGTCCTTGGGCCTTGGAACTAGTTCTCAAGTCTCGTTCTTCTCTATTTGGTCTAGTTCTTCATCCATTTATTTTATCCAATCTTTACTTTTCCTGGCTTCTTTAACTAAATTAGGTTATATCAGGGATAACATTGCTTGTTCTGAGTCAAATGTGAGTTTCCTTCTTGTTTCCACTCTTGCATTTTTATCTCCAATAATCTGAATTTCAGGATGACTCTTCTAAACCATTTTTGATGGGGCTTTTGGAAAGGATGTTTCTTCATCATCTTCATCATCAGTGCAGGGTTCATTTTCTTGAGGTTCTTCATCAACTTATTCATTCTGATATTTTCCATCACTTTTATCATCATATGTTGATATTTTCTGGGGTATGAATTGTCTAAAATTTATATCATCTATCTTTACATTGACATTTTCCACCATTTTATGTAGTCTTAGGTTATAAAGTCTATAATATTTTTTGTTAGGTGAATATCCTATAAATATGCCTTCATCTAATCTTGGTTCAAATTTCCTTAGATTAACCTCATAATTCTTAATGTAACATTTACTTCCAAAAATTCTAAAGTGTTTTACATATGCTGGCCTGCCAAACCATAGTTCATAAGGAGTTTTGTCATGGTTGGGTCTCAATTGAGCTTGATTAAGTATGTGGATTGTTGTGTAGTTTGCATATCTCCAAAATTTGTCTGTAAGCTTGGCTTCATTTAACATGGTTCTTGCATTTTCTTGAACTGTTCTATTTTTTCTTTCCACCACTCCATTCTATTGAGGAGTCCTGGGAGATGAAAACTGTCTTTTGATGCCGTGATTTTCACAAAATTGAATGAACTATTTAGAGGTGAATTCTCCTCCATTGTCTGATCTCAGACATTTAATTTTGAGATCTATTTCATTCTCTACAAGGACTTTGTATGTTTTAAACTTCTCAAAGGATTCTGATTTTTCTTTTAGAAAGTATACCTGGGTCATTATTATGTAATCATCAATGATCAACATAAAATATTTTTCACCATAAATACTTTTAGTTTTGGTAGGTCCACATAGATCTGTGTGAATAAGTTCTAATGGTTTTTTTGTGGAATGCTCTTTTGTTTTGAAACTAACTTTTGTCTACTTCCCTATTTGACAATGTTAATTTACAAATAAGATTTGAAGGCTTTATAACCTTTGGCAAATTCCTTACTGCCTCCTTCTTATTAGCTTTGATTAAGTTTTCAAATATTATATTTCCCAACTTTCTATGACATATCCAACTTTCATCTTCTTGACCTAAACAACATTTTTCTTCTCCTTCCATGTCAAGGATGTACACATTGTTGGATGTTCTTGGTGCAACTACCACTAACTTCCCTGTATCTTCTATTCTTATCTCACATTTATGAGAACAAAAGGTAAGTATGTGACCTTGATCACATGTTTGACTTACACTTAGGATATTAGGATTAATATTTTCTACTAAAAGTACATTTTCTACTTTGGCCTTGTTATTCCCTAGGCTAACAATGTCTTTTCCAATTATCTTGGCTGACACATTATCTCCAAAGGTGAATTTTCCTTTTTCTTTCTTCGTTAACTTGAGAAATTTGCTTTGCTCTCTAGTCATGTGTTTAGAACAACCACTGTCTATATACCACTGACATACTTTGTTTTTGGCATAAATGGCTACTTTACACTCTATTTTCTCTACTTTCTTTTTCTTCCATACTTTTTTATTGTTTGGAATATTAATCTCTTTCACATACTTTAAAAATATACATTCATTGGGTTCATTTCCATAGTTATTACATTTGAGGAATTCCATATTGTAATCTTGTAATGGAGAGAAGGAATTATAGTTTCTTTTATATGTATTTAACTTCTGACTTATTTGGACATTATTTGGATTGTGCCTTCTATAGGATTTACAATGTACTGCTTTGGGTCGAAAAATATTGAAGGAATAGAAATATCCAAGGAATATATACCGATATATGTTAGAGGGATTTCTTCTAGTGATTGTATTCTTCTTGTCATGTTTTTATTTAGTAGGGGATGTTGATTTATGTTTATTTGGGACATTCTCCAATGGAATCATCCTTGCCTTATTACCTTCTCTTCTTAAGGGGATTTTAAGAGCATATGCATAACTAATTGGTCTTTTGATAGATCCTTGTGATGTAGTGTAACACAACCATGACGGGGAGATTTTTTTTTTGTTCTCTTTTAATAATCAAATCCTCTATCCATGGTCTCTAATTTGGAAATCAGGGCCTAGCCCCTCCTTCTTCGATGACCATCACACATGACCATAGGTTATGACTGAACACCAAGGCCACATGTGCCTATTCCTACTCTTTGAAACTTTGGGATTTAGGAGTTTTTGATTCATCACACGCTACTTCCTCCGAACTCTGAAGTGGCAAAGTTTCGAACTAGCGCAAAGGGATCAACGGTGCCTAATCACCCTCAATATCAAAGACCCTTAATGACCTTGGGTCTTCAAGCTTCAGTGGAATTAGAAACACCTCCTCGAAAAACGTCCAGAGTACTAATCCTTCGAAGTGCACCATCCGACGCCGCGTGTCCTCGGGGAGTTTGACGGTCCTGATTCACTTCGAGACTTCAGCGTTCGAGAGTCTCGGATGCTTGCACAAGATTTCTTCCCAAAGTAATCCATACCCAGAGTTATAGATCAAGCGTCACATGTTCGTTGTAAATCAATGACTCAGTTTCATTTCGGGACTTCAACATTCAGGAGCTTCATACTTTGCTGCAACCTTTTTCTCATGGAGCGTTTTGTTCCAGAGTCAAAGATCATGTGCCATGCGTCCTTCCAAATCAATGGTCCCAGTTTACTTCGGGGCTTCAGCATTCAAGAATTTCTACCTCTCCACACTCGCTTTCTCTTGAAATGATTTCATCCTAATTTAATAATTTATCAACGCGTGCCTCCCACGAATCAATGACTACAAATCACTTCGACTATTCAGGCTTCATGAGTTTCGAATACTCTAATGCCTTTCAACTTAGAAGTAGCTATCTCCCAAAGTGGAATATCTACTGACACCTATCATCAGCTGACAAATGACTCAGATGAACTCTGGCTCTCCCACCTTCGAGAGTTCTTGTTCAACATATCCCCTTTTCTCCCGGAGTGATTTCACCTAAAGTCGATGATCTGTCGATACGTGTCTCCCACAGATCGACGACTGCAAATCACTTCGACTCTTCGGGCTTCGAGAGGTTCAACCTCTCCACACTCACTCTCTCTCAGAGTGATTACACCCGAAGTCGACGATCTTTCGACCCATGTCCTTTCTCTCCGATCGATAGTACAGAAGGACTCCGTTACTCCACGGATTTCCAAAGGAACTTGCGACTATCCACCTAGCAACTTTTCTAGGTATGATGGTCATGATCTGATGAATACCGATGCGTTCACCGATCAATGATTCAAAGTGATTGCAGGGCCCCAACGTTCACACTCCTTATTAGAGAGCCCAACCTTCGCAATCTGAAAAGTACTCACCCAACTTGGTTTAACCAGAGTCGTTGATCTTCCAGCCCAACGAGATCAACGACATTGGTGAATTGCGGGCCGTGAACTAGCATGCCTGATAATTTCACCTTCGTGCTCCACAATGATTCCCCACAGTGATTGTGGGGTCCAACCTACGCAATGTGGGAAGTGCTTTCCTGACTCTAGTCTAATCTTGGTCGTTGATCTTCCAACTCGATGAGAACAATGACGTTGGTGAATTGCGGGTCGCGAACTAGCGCGTCTGATAATTTCACCTTTGTGCTCCGCAATGACTCCCAACCATCGATTTAATTGAGCGACTGGTGTTTACTTCATTAAATCTAGTGGTATTTGAGTCGATATGATGACCAAGATGGCTTCTCCTCCCATTAAACAACTCGCATCCATCTTCTCTGTCAGATTCTGAAGTCATCTACGGTTCTTGTTAGTCCGGTAGTTCGGGTAACTTGACTATTGTGAAATTTGACATCTCTAAGATTTGAGCTCCTAAGGTTCTGAAACCTTCATGAGCCAACTTATTTAGTGCAGGGTTCCTAGACCCAGGTCACATGGACCTTTAGATGGCTCTTGGACTATTAATCGTACTCTTATTCGGGTTTTTGGTGAAGGACTTAGGTGCGAATTCAATGTCTCTTAGACTACTGGTCTGAAGGGAAAACCTCCCTAACTCGCAAAAATTCAAGCTCCAAAATAGGGCAAGGTAAACTCGTGAAATTACCGAAACAGTAGAAAATCCAAGAGGTTTTCTCTGACTCTGGAACTGTGCTGAAATTCCATGGGGAAATGCCTTCGAGGAATTAAACTGGCACATATGGAAAATCAAGAAAAAGCCTAAGTTCTCAAGGGAACAAATGTAAGGCCTATGCATACAGAGACTCATAAAAAATAAATATAAATACATAAATTCTATCTTATTTACCCCTTTATTTACTGTTCAACATAATAACAATGTTCAACATAAAAATGAACAAAAACATAATAATGATAATAATGAACAAAAACAACATAATAATGAGCATGAGGTATTTACCTCAACCTGATCCTGAATCTGAAGTTGATGGATCCTTCCTAAATTGAGTAACATCCGAGCCAACTACGAACAACCTCTCTGGCTCCCTAGCCCCAGGATTCCTTACGGTTTCCTTTCCCCTGAGCTCAAAATTCCTAGCAAAACTTGGCCCTATGAGAGTCCTCAAGCAAGCTGCAATTAAAACAGATGCACCCCAAACTGTTTTCCACCCTTCACCTTCTCCTCTCCAAATTTCTCACATTCTCCTAAATTAAAAAAAAATATCATTCAACCCCAAAAAGAGCTCCCATAAATTGGTTCAACTATCAATAATAATTATATTATAATAAAGTCTTCAAAAAAATCTATTTTAATAATTTATTAAACCAATATTTATTAAATTGATATTTATTAATCATGATATATAAAGAATTAATTAGGGTTGTTACAACAAACACATACTCATAACTTAATCATTTCAATACATAAACCATTTATAGACACATAAATACACACATGCATTCATTATATCCAATTCAAAGCATAACTCATGAAAACACTTATCAGAACCATAAGGTGTGATGTGACTGCTGAAAGGGGTGCTCATTTCCACCCAAACATAGGCTTAGTCACTCCTAATGGCTTTACCACTGGCGACCCCCAAGCTTAGACCACAAGGATTTGAGATTCAATCTGTTTCTTCCTGCTCAATGAAAGTTAGGGACGCAGGTTACTCTCCTTCTCCCAGTATAGAAATAGACAGGGACGAATGTTACTCTCCTTCTACCGACTCAGTCTCTATTTTTTCTGCGATCACAACTCACTTTCCTCTTTCAGTCCTTCCTTGGACCCGAGAGCTTGGACTCTCATCTTTGTACTCTTCGCAAGTCTTCCTCTTCCTACCACGCTTCCTTTCCATTCTTCCTCAACAAGATTGTGTGTGGCTCGAATTCCCAGTCCATGGTCAAGTCTGGAAGCCTTACATATGGACGGTTGCCCCATCCCCTCATTAACTCTTGAGGAGATATTCCCACCTACCAGACTGATTGTAATTCATTCCTGGGTCAGAGGGTTGTTCTGATCCTGAGCAATTAAATCCAACAAAGTACTGGTTTGGTGGAGGTTAACACAACCATTCCTAGTCCCCTCCACCACCTTTTCATAGCATTCATGGTCTCTTCTTAGCACATCCCCTTTCCAAAAGTCATGCAACATGTATCCATTTTCTATTAAAATAACAAAATTTACATTCATAGACCTTTTATACAAAGGTCCATTAAGTCAAACATTCACACCTTTGATTTTTCCATAGTTCCTTGGCCAATATAGTTATAATTAGAAACCGGGGGAAAAAGGGTGTTACAATTCCCTCTCCCTTAAAGGAACATCGTCCTCGTTGTTATATCTGTCAATATGATATGTATATACATGAGTAAACAAAATTGGATATGTTTGTCTCATGGCATCCTCCATTTCCCACGTAACCTCATCTAGGAAAAAGTGTTTCCACTGCACCTTGACCTGTGCAATGGTTCGGTTCCTGAGAGAAGTTTCCTTCTTGTCTAGTTTGCATTGGGTTTATGGCATGAATTATCCCTCTAGCTCCACATAGATCACAGACCAATCAATTATGTGATTAGAATCATGTACATATTTGTTAAATAATGAAACATGGAAAACATTATGTGCCTTTACTGTGGGAAGGAGTGCTATCTTGTAGGCTACAAGTCCCACTCTATATAAGACCTCAAAGGGTCCACAATACCGAGGTTCCATATTGGCACAAGCTCCCATTCTCATGTAACTCTTCCTGGGACTAACTTTGAGATAGACATGGTCTCCTGTATTGAATTCTTTGGGAGTTCTCTTTCTGTCGTCATAACTTTTCTGTCTATCCTGAGCAATCTTTAGATTTTTCTTTATCTAAATCACTTATTGTTCCATTTCTTTCAGCATGTCAGGTCCAATGGTAATTCTGTCCACTGGATTACTCCAACAGATTGTAATTTTTCACTGTCTATCGTAGAGGGATTTAAAAGGGCTCATCTTCACAGATTCTTGATAACTGTTGTTGTAGACAAACTCTACCAATGGTAGGTAGTCTTCCCATTTTTAGGCTGATGCATTACATGCATCCTTAGCATGTCTTCTACTATTTGGTTTACTCTTTTTATCTATCCATCAGTTTGAGGGTGATAGGCTGTGTTGAAAAACAATTTATTCTCAAAACCAACCATTAAGGATTTCCTAAAGCTTGAAGTAAATTTGGTGTCTCTGTTAGATACAATTTCCCTAGGCATGTCATGCAGTATGAATATCTCCTTCATGAAGATGTTGGCAATATCTATTGCCTTGCAAGTTTATTTGATAGGAATGAAGTGAGTAGACTTACTTAGTTTTTCCACCACGACCATGATGGAATCATTTTTCTTGGTCGATTTTGGTAATCCGGTGATGAAATCCATGGAGATGGTTTCCCATTTCCATTCTGGTATGGGTAGGAGTTGTAAAAACCCTGTTGGGTATCGGTTCTGCCTTAACTTGCTGGCATTCTAGGCACTTAGCTATATAATCAGCTATTTATTTCTTCAATCTAGGCCAATAGAATTGTTTCCTAGTGGTCGAGATCATTTTCTGATATCCCGGGTGACCAATATATGGTCTCTTGTGTAATTCATCCATTATGAACCTATTCAAGTCATCACAGTTTGGAATATACAATCTGTTTCTGTAGGTTAGCATGCCTTCATCGAGAATCTGGTATCCTTCATACTTTATCCCTGTAGGCTCTTGCCTTAGGTATGAGGTTACGGTCTTGAAGAATGCATCAATTTCTTGTGCATTCCTGACTCTTTCCTTGACATTTGTTTCACAGGTGCTTACCACTACTAGGCAAATCATTTTTATACTTCTGCTATGGGAATCAACCACCCTATTTTCCTCTCCTTTGATGTGTTTTATTTCGAAATCAAACTCACTAAGGAGAGCCATCCACCTATCTTTCCTGGCATTGACTTTTGGTTGATCAAACAGGTGCCTCAACCCATAATGGTCTGTCATAAGAACAAATATCCTACCCAGGAGGTAATGCCTCCACATTTTTAAAGCATGTACTATGGAAGCCAACTCTAGGTCATGGGTTACATAGTTGATTTCATGTTCATTCAATTTCCTGGACACGTAGCAAATTACATGTCCCTCTTGCATAAGGAATCCTACGATTCCTTCCTTGCATGCATCTGTACACACGAGGAAATCATTATCAGGGTCTGCAATCTTCAACACGGGTGCATGGGTCAGGAGGTATTTCAGTTCCTAAAATCTTTCTTCACATTTTGATGTCCAAGTGAATTTAACCCCCTTTTTCTGAAGGGCAATGATTGGACAAACAATCTTGGAAAACCCTTTTATGAACCTTCTATAATATCCTTATAAGCCCATGAAGGATATGATATAAGATACATCCTTTGGGGTAGGCCATTCCATAATAGATCTGATCTTGTCAGGGTCTACTACCACCCCTTATTTAGAAATAACATGGCCTAAGTAATGGACTTGCTTCTAGAAAAAGTCGCACTTGCTAAACTTAGCGTAGAGCTGATGCTCTCTTAGTAATTGAAGTATGAGTATAAGATGTTCTTCGTGCTCCTATATATTCTTGGAGTAGATTAGGATATCATCAATGAAAACCAATACAAATTTGTCTAGAAATTTTCTAAGTACATTATTCATCAAGCACATAAAAGTTGCGGGGGCATTGATTAACCCAAATGGCACCACCACAAATTCATAGTGACCATACCTTGTCCTGAAGGCTGTTTTGTGGATGTCTTCATCCTTAATTCAGACTTGATGGTATCCAGACCTTAAGTCAATCCTCGAGAAAATGAAAGAACCTCCCAATTGGTCAAACAAGTCATCGATTCTTGGTAAGGGGTACTTGTTCTTTATGGTTGTCTTATTGATTTGTCTATAATCTATGCACAGTCGGAGTGTGCCATCTTTATTTTTCACAAAAAAGACGGGTGCTCCCCATGGAGATACACTGGGTTGGATGTAGCCTTTTTCCATCATCTCCTTTAGATGTATCTTGAGCTCAACGAGTTCTGGCATACTCATCCTATAGGGCGTTCTAGATGCTGACATTGTTCCTCGTGCAAGTTGTATCGATAAGTCAATGTCTCTTCTTGGAGGTAGACCTGGTACCTCTTCTAGAAACATGTCTTTATATTCTCTTAATATGGGGTGGTCCTCTAGGTTTTGTTTGTCATCCTCAACATATTCCAACACATATATTGGATATAAAGGACACCCCTTTCTGCAATACTTTTTCATTTGAAGGGATGATATTTGTCTCACTGAGACATGCTTATGAATCCCTTGGAGTGTTATCTCTCTCCCTTCTTCATTTACACATTCTAAAGTTTTATGGTAACAATCCAACTTAGTTTTATAAGAATCCAACCAATCCATACCAATAAACAAGTCATAATATCCTAGGGGAAGTATGTTAAGGGTCGCTCGGGTGGGCAATCCATCCATGATGAATTGGCAAGTTGGTATGGCCTCTGCTACTTTTCTTTTGGTCCCAGTGGCTAGTTGTACCAACCACAACTTAACATGTCTGATTGGTTGTAGTTTACACTTATCAAGAGTCTGAGGGGCCACATAACTCAAATTAGAACCAGGGTCAATTAAAATAGAAACTAGATGGTTGGAAATCATACCTTCCATCTCCACCACTGAAGCTTGGTGGTTGGATTGATTATTGTCCAAGGCTGCATAAATTCGTGGCATGCTTCTAGCCACATCATTGATGGTGGTATCTTCTTGGATATTATAGAATATCCTACTATTCTGTTGCCTATGTGGACAATCCCTCAGTCGATGATCTTCTGCACAACCCCAACATTTTAAGGGTTCTTTATTTGGGTTATTAGTCTTTCATGGGACTGCCTCAAAAGGTTTATTTCCACTCTGAGAGGATAAATTTTTCTGATACACACTTCTATTAGGATGGTTCATCCTAGAACCCTTCCCATAGTTCTTAAATATTGAGTATTTAAACCCCTTCTTCTTGAATCCTGAACTACTCTTCTTCTTCCAGTCCTCATGAGGTCCTATTCATAACAATACCTTGCCTTCCATATGGTCTCTTCTAAAGTCTTTGGTTCATCAAAATCAATCCTGTCCCGATAGGTCTGAGGTAAACCACTAATAAATCGCTGCATTTTTACCTTTTCATCCTTTATGTAGGGTACATACCTTAGTAGCTCAAGGAATATATTGACATATTCATCTATGGTGAGATACCCCAGCCTGAGTTCATAGAAATACTTAGTCTTCCCATCCATATATTTCTCTGACAAATACTGCTTCCTGAAGTATTCCTCGAATTGTTTCCATGACAAGTCCTTCTCATGGATTCATTTCACATTCCTAAGGTCTTCCCACCAAATGGGGGCCTTTCCATTCAGGTTGAAGATGGCTATTCGAGCCTTCAAGTTTTCAGAGTAGTCATGGACTCTGAAGTACTTCTTTAAACCAAGCAACCAAGTTTCAACCTCTTCCCCTTTCTTAATATCTCCATCAAAAGAGGGTGGTTTTTCCTTCTTGAACTCTTTAGGATCACGACTTTTGGAATCCTTTCGCTTCTTTCCTTTCCCTTGAGAATGTGATCTAGTTTTTCTACTAGAAGATCCATCATATTTTCTAGCTTCCTTTCCAGAGGACTCTCCCGATGAGTGTCCCCTACCTCCAGGTTGGGTCGTCTTCGAGGTACTTCTCCTATTGTGGTCACTTATGGGGCCATATTTTCAGATCTCAGGTGGACTTTGAATTCTCTTCACATGTCATCAGTCCACATGGCTGGTTGCAGGTTCATGCTATAGCTGCCTCTGTATGTCAGATAAGATCTGCAACAAGACTGCATTAATTTTTGTTTGTTTTTCTTGCTCCTTTATCAATCTCTTGTTGTCGGCCTTGCAACTCTGTAATTCGGACCTGAGGCTCCTTACAGTTTCAGACAGATCCGAAGGGGTTTCCACCACCCTCCTTTCATCATATTCTTCATCTCTATTGTGGGAGACATCCCCCACTTCATAACACGTCACCATCCTTTAGACTTGAAGTTTTCCTGTGATTTACTGACTGCTCGAGTGCTAACAAAACACTTATTTTTAGCTAACATTCTATTAGTTTATAAACAATACACAATTCAAATTTCTTAAATGTACACACACAATAGAAAGTTTCATTCTTCTCCTCAATAAATATTTAACCGGACTCTTTAAGAAAGAGGTAAGATAGGGTGTCACTCTTAAAATTATTCTAAATATGGTTTTTAAGCGACTCGTCCATGAGCCCAAGTAGGCCAAGTGTTGTAACCATGCTCTAATACCAATTTGTAACACACACATGATGGGGTGAAACAAATTTCGTTCTCCTTTAATAATCAAATCCTCTATCCATGGTCTCTAATTTGGAAATCGGGGCCTATCCCCTCCTTCTTCGATGACCATCGCACATGACCATGGTTTATGAACGAATTCCAAGGCCACATGCACCTATTCCGGTGCTTCAGAATTTTGGGCTTCAAAAGTTTTTGAATCATCACACACTACTTCCTCCGAAATCCAAAGTGGTGAAGTTTCGAACTAGTGAGAAGGGATCAATGGTGCCTACTCACCCTCAAGATCAATGACCCTCAATGAACTTGGGTCTCTGAGATTCAACGGAATTCGAAACACCTCCTCGCAAAACCTTCAGAGTACTAATCCTCCAAAGTGCACCATCCAACGCCACATGTCCTCGGGGAGTTCGACGGTCCTGATTCACTTCAGGACTTCAACATTCGAGAGTCACAAATTCTCACACAACCTTTCTTCCCGAAGTACTCCATACCCGAAGTTCTATATCAGGCGCCACACGTCCATTGTAAATCGACGACTTAGTTTCATTTCGGGACTTCGACATTCAGGAGCTTCAGAATTTTCTGCAGCCTTTTTCTCCCAGAGCGTTTTCTTCCAGAGTCAAGGATCGTGCGCCATGCTTCCTTCTAGATAAATGGTCACGGTTTAATTCAGTGATTCGATATTTGGGAATTTCTACCTCTCCACACTCAATTTATCATGAAATTATTTGATCCGAAGTTAACGATTTATCGCTACGTGTCTCCCATGAATCAACGACTACAAATCACTTCATCTATTCGGGCTTCGCGAGTTTCAAATACTCCAATGCCTTTCACCTCCGAAGTAACTAGCTCCTGAAGTGGAATATCTACTGACACCTATCCTCAACTGTCGAATGACTCATATGAAATTCAGCTCTCTGGCCTTCGGGAGTTTTTGTTCAACATATCCCCTTTTCTCCTAGAGTGATTTCACCTAAAATTGAAGATCTGTTGATGCGTGTCTCCCACAAATCGATGGCTGCAAATCACTTTGGCTCTTCGGGAGGTTCAACCTCTCCACACTCACTCTCTCCTAGAGTGATTACAGCTGAAGTCAATGATCTTCAGACACGTGTCCTTTCTCTCTGATCGAATGTACAAAAGGACTATGTTACTCCGTGGATTTCTAAAGGAACTCACAACTATCCACCTAACAACTTTTCTAGGTCTGAGGGTCATGATCCGACCAATACTGATGCATTATCCAATCGATGGTTCAAAGTGATTGCGGGGCCCCAACATCAACACTCCTTATCAAAGAGATCAACCTCAACAATCTGAAAAGTACTCACCCAACTCGATTTAACCATAATCATTGATTTTCCAGCCTGACGAGATCAACGATGTTGGTGAATTGTGGGCCACGAACTAGCCTGTTCACTAATTTCACCTTCGTGCTCTGCAATGATTTCCCACCATCAATATTGGTTCACAGATCGATGGTTCACAATGATTGTGGGGTCCCAATCCGTAATCTGGGAAGTTCTCGCCCGACTCTAGTCTAATCCTGGTCATTGATCTTCCAACTTGATGAGATCAACGACGTTGGTGAATTGCAGGCCACGAACTAGCATGTCCACTAATTTCATCTTCGTGCTCCACAATGACTCCCAACCATCGATTTAATCGAGTGGTTGGTGTTTACTTCATTAAATCCAGTGGTATTTGAGTCGATCTGATGACCTGGATGGATTCTCCTCCCATTAAACAGCTTGCATCCATCTCCATTGTCATATTCTTAAGTCATATACGGTTCTTGTTACACCGGTAGTTAGGGTAACTTGACTATCATGAAATTTGACATCTCCGATATTTGAGCTCCCGAGGTTCCGAAACCTTCATGAGCCAACTCCTTTAGCGCAGGGTTCCTAAACCCAGGTCACATGGACCTTGATATGGATCTTGGACTATTAACCCTACACTTAGTCGGGTTTTTGGTGAAGGACTTAGGCACGAATTCAAAGTCTCTTAGACTACTGGTATGAAGCGAACACCTCCCCAACGCACAAAACTTAAGCTCCGAAATAGGGAAAGGAAAACTCGTGAAGTTACCAAAACTATAGCAGAGTCAAGAGGTTTTCTTTGACTCTAGAACTGTGTTGAAATTCCCTGGGGAAAGGCCTTTGAGGAATTAAACTGGTGCATATGAAAAATGAAGCAGAAGCCTAAGTTCTCAAGGGAACAAACACATACTCGTAACTTAACCATTTTAATATAGAAACCATTTATAGAAACATAAATACATGTATGCATTCATTATATCCAATTCAAAGCACAAGGCATGAAAACACTTATCAGAACCATAAGGTGTGATGCGAATACTGAAAGGGGTTCTCGTTTCCACCCAACCATAGGCTTAGTCACTCCTAATGGATTTACCATTGTCCACCCCCGATCTTAGACCACGATTCCTTGATATTCAATCTCTTTCATCCTGCTCAACGAAAGTTAGGGACAGAGGTTACTCTCCTTCTCCCACTATAGAAATGGATAGGAACGAAGGTTACTCTCCTTCTCCTGACTCAGTCTCTATTTTTTCTGCGATCATAAGTCACTTTCTTCTTTCAGTGCTTCCTCGAACCTGGGAGCTTCAGCTCTTGTATCTGCACTCTTCGCAGGTCTTCCTCTTCCCACCACGCTTCCTTTCCTGCCTTCTTCAACAATATTGCGCGTGGCTCGAATTCCCAGTCTGTGGTCAGGTCTGGAAGCCTTACAGATGGATGGTCTTCCCCACCCCCTTATTAAACCTTGAGGAGGTCTTCCCACCTAACAGTCTGACTGTAATTCATTCCCGAGTCAGAGGTTTGTTCTGATCCTAAGCAATTAAATCCAACAAAGTACTGGTTCAGTGGAGGTTAATGCTATCATTCCTGGTCCCCTCCACCACCTTTTCATAGCATTCATGGTCTCTTCTTAGCACATCCCCTTTCCAACAGTCATGCAACACGTATCCATTTTATATTAAAATAACATAATTTACATTCATCAACCTTTTATACAAAGGTCCATTAAATCAAACATTCACACCTTTGAGTTTTCCATAGTTCCTTGGCTAATATTGTTATAATTACAAACTAGGGGAAACATGGTGTTACATGTAGAAGTTGAGTCTTGGGTGTATCCCAAACCAGTCTTGTTATTTGGTGACCTTTGACTACTGAGAATTTCATCCAATATCTTTGAACTGTTTTCAAATTTTTATCCCTTCTTTTCTTTCTCAAGTTCACCTTTTAGTAGCTCAATCTCAACTTCTAGCTTCTCACATACTTGTTCTCTATATTGAGTTGTTTTAAAATGGCTTCTTCAATTCTTTTAGCTCATGGAAGATATTT
Source organism: Picea engelmannii (assembly GCA_009831015.1). Classification (NCBI taxonomy): domain Eukaryota; kingdom Viridiplantae; phylum Streptophyta; class Pinopsida; order Pinales; family Pinaceae; genus Picea; species Picea engelmannii. The sequence goes on along the minus strand of ML777298.1, from coordinate 383,782 downwards.
AGATGCAATTCTCAATCAATTCTTTTTCTTGATTGATGTGATTCTTCCAATTCTTGAAGTTGTGCCCTAAATAGCTTGTTCTTATTTTTATACTTTCTTAGTTCCTCCATAGCACTAATCAATTCAACTTCTAGATCTACTTCACCTTCACTTTCAAATTTTTCTCCATTATATATATATATATATATATATATATATATATATATTATTATTATTTTGAGTGTTCATTCCCATAACTAGAAGCTCTAAATCTTCATCTTCACTTATGTCTGAAGAGATGATGTCTTCTTGGGAGTATAAGTTTTTCTTTTTCTTATAAAATTTCTTCTTGTATTGTTTTTTTTGGTTGTGGGCTTCCTCATCATTATCCTCCTGCTTGGGATGGGGACATTTGTTAGCAAAGTGTTTGATTTTTCCAAGTTGAAACATTTGAAAGGTAAATTTCCTTTATATTTTCCAAATCCTTTCTGGAGTTTCTTTATAAAATTGGTCTCTTCTACATCTGATATGTCTGATTGATCTTCATTAGACATATGTTCTTGTTTCTTCTTTGCTTTGGATGCCTTAAAGTATGTTTCTTCTTTTTATGGTTTTTCATTCCCTATTCTCATTTCGTATGTGTTAAGAATTCCATGGAGCCGATCTACTATGAGTTTGTCAAGTTCTAGTCTATCTTCAATTGTGGAAATTTTGGAATTATACCTCATAGGCAATGACCTTAAGATATTTTCTACAATAGGTTTGTTTGAAAGTTCTTCTCTTTCTTCTCTGATTGAGTTAACTACCTAATCTACCCTATGAAGGTATTCAATAATGTTCTCTTCTTCTTTCATCTTCAAATTTTCAAACTCAACTTTGTATATTTGTAGTTTGGCTTCCTTGACTTTGCTATCTCCTTCATATACAACCTCCAGTTTTTCCCATATCTCTTTAGCTGACTTACGATGCATTACCTTCACAAATATAGGATTTGTTAATCCTCCTAGAATGTCATTTACTACTCTTGAGTTGTCATTGAAAATATTCTTTCCTGCAGTATCTGTGGGTGGAGTAGTTGGTGCAGTGTAATCATCTACTACAGATTTCCAAAAATCAAAACCAAGAGCCAACAAGTAGCTTTTCATTATTATTTTCTAGAAATCATAGCCACCTTCATTAAACAATGGTTCTTTGTTGGAATACATTCCCTCTTGCTGATCCATTTCTTTCAATATCTACCTTCCAATTATTAGATTGTGCTGAAGGTACTTTCTTTGATACCAATTGTTGGAAATACTGAGAGGGGGGGGGGGTGGTGAATGATTATTACCTTTTAAACGATTAGTAATTAATTTGTTTTTCTAATTATCATCACTATTGATCAACAATGGAATTTTTATTTAAACAATCGATTATATAAGTATACGTCAACAAACATTACAAAGTTTATAAAGAATAATATTGTGTTTGTGAAGGACACCAATCCTCTTTAGAGCACCGAATCTTGGAGACACAAATCCCCTTCTTTAGGGAACCAACCCTCGAAAGCACTAAATCCCTTGTTTTATGGCACCAACCCTAGGAAGCACCGACTCCATTGTTTTTATGGCACCAACCTAGGAAGCACCAACTCCCTTGACTTTATGGAACCAACCCTAGGAAGCACCAACTCCCTTGTCTTTAGGGAAACAACCCTAGGAAACACCAACTTCCTTGTTTTTACACTTTACTTAGTAAAGGATATGAATCCTTCCTTTCTCCTCCCTTCCACCATCACTGCATAAGTATATTCATCTTTCCTTCTTGGACTCTGCTTCTTCTTTTGATCTTTTGATCTGGATTGTAGAGACACTTTATTCTCACCATTCTTTATTTTTTATATAGTCTTCCAACTGGTGTGAGATTTGAAGCATTGTGTCACTTTATTTGAACTTTGAACCATTTCACCTCTTCATTTAAATGATAATATTAAACTTTAAATAATATAATTTTTCCTTTTTATTCTTTATTCATAATGCTCATGATTTAACTATTCTTTAATCATGATTGTGTATCAGTTCATTAGTCTACAGATCTCAAATTGTTGTGAATTCAAGTCTTAATAAATAGGCTCTCCATTCAACCAAAATCCGTGTGACCGCGAGCTCGAAACCACAATATTATCCATTCCAAGCATTGTTTTATTAACTCTTTCTTATTCTTCCCCTATTCTTCTACGTGGGAGCATATTCAAACGTTTGAGAGATTATTTACTTCTAGTCCCTTTAGCTTCTTTACCTTATCACATGACCGATGTTGGAACCAGGTTATCTGGTACTTCATCCTTCACGACTTCCAACCTTTGCAGTCATTCAATCCTCTCAGAGTACATTTCACTGAAGTGTGTATACTATATTCGATAGTAGATTAGATGGTCAATATTTAATCTTCCATTATATGGACGATCCTGGCTTATCCAGAGGCTTCAAACAAATCGATGGTTAAGACTTAATCAAGAGTTGAGATGAACGTTTATTTTTCACTTCGGGACTTTGGCTATTCCTGGCTCCATGACTCTGTAGTAGAGAAGTCTCTATGGAAGTTTACCTATTGAATAAGTCATAGAATAGCAGTGACCACTTTCTATCGGTTAACACCTCTGCTTACACTATACTTCCACTATGATTGATCAACAGTCGAGAACAATCCTGAAGTATATCAACGGTTAGCATTACTTCTTGATTCACACTTACTTTATCATTCCATTGTACTTGATCAGATGGTCAAGAAATATTCCATAGGATCTTAGATCAATGACCAAACTTTAATTCGTGACTTCGGCCTTCAACGCTTCAAATATTTTAGTTGGTAGGAGAAGCTAGATATCCCTAGAGGATGTAGTCTGAGAGTGACATGGCTTGATGATGTCACTATTGATGTGGTACTGGCTAAGTGGCTGCCACATGTCACCTTGATTCATGAATTTCGTATACCTGATGTGCTAACTATACTTTGACACTTGTCACTAACCTATTTGGCCACATGTCATATTTGTCTTCTTCCACATGTCTCCCTCCAGGATCATGGATTTACAATTCATGGCTTTGGTATTTCATGGATTTGAGAGTTTTGGCACTTTTATACCATCCTTCGATCATTGGTGAATTTTTGAATAGATCTATCACCTTAGATATTTTCTTATCATGATCGACGACTTCTATTAACTCCGAGGCTCCGAAGTTCAAGATTTCTTGGTTTATCTAAGATTCTTATTGACGGAGTAGGTCAATGTCGGAGTTGACCACCTTCTTCCTTTTAGTGCAATCTAACGGTTTCAATATTCATTCCAGATCATTGATTGACATGATTTCCCTACTCTTCCTCTGATCTGTCGGTTGACGGGAGTTTGCAACTTCGAGGCTTCGGCCTTCGGGTAAACTTACATGTTTCAGAATCCTTTTTTCCAGAGTGGTCAATGCTTAATTCTAGATCAAATCTAGATCCAATGGTTGGGAAACCATCTAAAGCTCCTTCCTGATCGATGGTTGGAATTATTTCATGACTTCAGGATTTCATGGATTCTTTCTTGTCTCCAGTAATCAATAAAGTGATAAAGTGCCGAAGTTATTTATCCAATACTTGATCCAACGGTCCATAATGCAGCTTCTTCATATCTGACGGTTGAGATTTAATCCTTCCCAACCTCTGAATTTACCTCAATCTAATGTTTTTGGATTGTCCCAAACTAAGAATTAACGGTTCCTATAACTCAATCCTTTACAAAAGGATTTATTTACTCACATAACTCTATCTCCTGTGTTATTTCAAATGTGCCATCTCTTCTGAGCTTCGATTAACATTCTTACTTCTTAGATTTGGGTTTATAATGGATCCTTCTGCACCCTGTTGATATCAATGACAATATCATACCACTGTTTCCAACATAGGACAAGTTGTAGGCATAAATATTTGGGTTGCCTGCTCAATGATGGTATTCATCGAACATCCAGATGAGGTAGGCTCTTGGCCTTGTCTTGTTAGAATTTCATTTATATAGCATACTTGGGATTATAGTTGATTTATGCATGTCATTCCGTCTATTTTGGTTTACCCCTTGCCATAGAGATATTTTTCTCGTAACAAAATTTGCGACCATACTAGGGATTGATCTTATTTGTTTGGGTTTGGAGTGTTTTTGTCCTTAATTTTCTCTCTGTTAGCCTAAGTTTCCTTGTTTCATGTTGCTTGACAAACTATTTTTACTTTGCATCTGAGTTTCTTAGCCTAACCCTTGCCCTTGCAGTGTTTTGTTGCGTATACATGGTTTTTCCCTTGACAGACGCATACATACGTTAGCTGTATTCCTTTAGTGTGTGTATATACGTGAGTTTTTCTCAAACTGTCACATACATAATCTATTTAGTCTTGCTAGTTGAGTTTGGTGTTTGTTGGGTGAGTTTGGTGTTTGCTGGGTGAGTTTGGTGTTTGTTGGGTGAGTTTGGTGTTTGCTGGGTGAGTTCAGTGTTTGTTGGGTGAGTTCGGTGTTTGCTGGGTGAATTTGGTGTTTGCTGGGTGAGTTTGGTTGGTTGTCGAGTCTTCTTGGTTCTCTCTCTTGACTGTTAAGTTCTTACAAAGTGATAGGAAGCCTTCTTATTGTTGAATTTTTGGGCGGTATTCTTTCTTATCATATTTTTAATTAGTTGTCCTTGCACATTGGCCTGGATGTCTTCTTTTTGGTGTCTTGCTTGGATTGTGTCCTTTTTCTTACAGTAAGGCCTACCTACAAAGTTGTTATTCAGTCCTTGCATTTTATTTTCTTTATATTAGAGATACAAAAACAATTTCTTATTTTTCATTATGGCATTTGCATTTTTTATTACATTGCATTAATTTTGACACATAAGGAGAGATTGCATTTCATTGAAATTGTAGAGATTGTATTGGAAAAACTGCATTTAGAAGCATACCATCTCTTTGAAATTAAAGACTAGTGCTTAGCAATGTTTTTATATTTTCTTCTTTTTATATGCTGAGTCGTAATACCATCAATTTCACAACCACACCTCTTGAGTAAGCAGAAGCCATTAAAATTAACGTTGATTAATTAAAATTGAATAGAAACAATTTTATTTTTTAGGGTATACAAACAAGTATAGGACATAGGGCCTTGGAATAAGATTTTGTGAGTAAAATTCTCCAAGGCTATTAAACTAAAAATGTGTATAACCAGGGAGTGGTGAAACTCATTATGTAATTTGTGACATCAGGAGGCTCCTCTCACACCAAAGTTAAGAACAAGGTCACATGAAGTTGGTTGCATACATATCCCTCTAACACCTTTTTAGAGTTAGATATATTTATGGGGTTCTATTCGTATTTGGGGGTCTTGTTGGTACCTTTACCTCCATGAGAGGTGGTGATTTCAATATTTTAGGCTTTGTTACCCTGACCATATGGTGGACCAGACTTATGACTGTTCTTCTGTGCATTGGTTATATTGTGGTGACTCTAGTTGCTTGACATAGGTAGCCACATAGGTTACTTGCAAGGGTTATTTTGTAGGTACCCTGAGTCAGATAAGGGTTGGAAAACACACAACCTTTATGGAGGATTACCTCTCTAGGGGGATCTGACCAACTGCATTGTTAAGTTCACAAGGGCCCTTAAAACTGATTCTGATACCTCCAATATTTTGAAGGGAGTCTCAGGCCCCTCTTGGGAGAGACATACCTAATCTAGTGAGGGAGGCCCCTTTTCATCCATTATATCTTGTTTGCATGCATTGACCCTTTTTTATTTATTTTGGTGGGCTCTTTGATTATTAGTTGGCCCTAGGATTTGGTTTTGTATCTCAATTATTGAGTCATTGTGAAGCAAGACTAGCCTCCTTGTAGGTCTCGTAGTTTTTTTTAGTTACCACCGCATCTTGATTCTTTATTGAAGTTGCCTTCTAAAATGTGTAAAGTTAATAAACATGGTACATATATCTCCACCTCCTAGACTTGTGATCATCTAGTTATGAGTACTGAGTCAATCATGGATGTTACAGGGAGTCCCTCGACTCCTATATCTTATGTGATTAGTGGGATCCCTTCAACTTCTTCAGCTTCGACGGTTGGGGTGTCGAAGATCCACACTTATAGTGCTACCCAACCTGTGGGTTCTACTCGACCCACATGAACGAACCCTTTCAGATTTATTTTTGGTATGCCAGGTCACAATTCTTTGTTAATACTTTTGTTCTCTAATCCATTTTCTTTTGGTATTCCCAACATGATGTCACAACTCTCATCCTCTATTCTAGTGACTAATGCAAATCCTAGTTTTGGACCTGGGGTAATGGATACTCTGTATGCTCCTCTCTCGTTTGGTGGAGGTCATATTACCCAAACAAATCCTACAGTTGGAGGTTGGAATCCTCTTTCCTCCAGGCCTAATCCTAGTCTCAATGATCCTGGATGGATTTCTCAACCGGGCAGAAAATTCACTTCCTATATTTCGTCTTTTATCCCCTCTTCCTCCATGACAATTCCAACAAATGCATTTATTATAGAAAATCCCCCTCTATCCTCTAGATTTTCATATGGAGGGAGTTTGTTTCACACTAAGGGTAGCCCCCATCCCAAAGCTCCTTTGGCTGGGGGCAAGGTATATAATCCTCATCATGTTGCTTCCGCGGCTATGGTTCCCATACAACCTTTTATGAATAAGTTTGGAGGAGGATATTATCCTACTAGATAGGGCAATGGAATATACTGAAACCCTAGATGGCCTGCAATCCCTCAGCCCCAATTTTTCCCAGGAGCATGAGATCAGATGCTGCAACCCCGACTCCCTTTTCTGGCCACGCTTAATCTGCCAGATTTGTCAAAGTTAATGAATGACCCTATGCATCACGATCCTTTATGGCCCCCCATCCCCACCAAGATTCCTTCGGACATTCAAAATTTGAAGGAAAGACTGGCGAGGATCCAGGTGATCATGTCACTACTTTTCATCTTTGGTGCTCATTTAACTCCCTGAATGGTGATTCGATTCGTTTGAGGATATTTCAACACACCCTCATGGGGGTCGTTGTGAAATGGTACATTGATATATTGGGGAGAACATAAGGAAACTTTAATCATATGGTTTTGGTCTTTCTCAACCACTTCCAGTTGCTGGTTCGTTATGATGTCGACATAGAAATTTTTCCGGTCCTCCACCAAGATAAATCCATGCATATCTCAGACCATATCCAAGAGTGGCGTAGATAGAAGTGGTTGATAAAAGCCTACATTCCTCCAAAATTTCTATTGGAGTGGTTCCTTAAGTCCTTATTTCCTTATATTTTGAAGGATGTCTTTAAATCCAAAGTAACATCTGAGGAAGAAGATATTTTCAAAGCCCAACAATTGGACCTTATATATGCTCAATATGGGATGTTGTATGAAATTATTCCTAACACGTCGCGGTCGAACTATGACCCTAGAAAAAAGATTGGGCCTCATGCCAATGGCATCATAGGCTCTGCAAATGCTAAGTCTACATACTTGATGAAGAACCAGTTGAAATATTTGTCTCTAAGACAACCTATAGTAGGACAAGATTTGGCTTCGTCCTCCACTCCCACTCAGTCAGTGGATGTGCATTTTGTACAGTTTTCGGCTAACCCAAATGCTAACCAACAACCTAGAGGGAATAAAAGGAAAGGACGAGTTAACAATTGTAAGGGTAGGAAAAATAATAATAAAGCCAAGGATGACACTAACAATGATAAATCGAATAATAATGTTGGTGAGGGAAAGAAAGAAAAATGGAAGGTGAATTTTCCTTGTAATATTTGTAAATATGATCACCTTACCCACCAATGCACCAAAATCAAGGAAGCCTCAAGGATCTTATCGTAGTATCCCGCTATGCTGACAAATTCATTTCCGCATAATCAACAATGGCCTTAGGGACCCCAAACACCGGAAATGCATCAAATGATATTCAAAACCCTTTGTCACATGAAGGTGGCCATCTATGTGCCAATATGGTCAAGTCTCAGATTGACCTAGCCACTCAATCTCGCGATTACGGTTATTCACAAACTGTTGTAGGTCCAGAGTCTCCTCCTCCTCTGGAAACACCCATGTAGATAAAAATTCAGAACCTCCGCCTTGTATTTTGAAAGGAGTACTAAAGTGCTCTTCCCACAATCCTAATTCCATAGCCACCCAGAACTATTCGATTGTAGAAGATCTGGGCCAAACCCCTTGTGCAATCTCATCTTTGGAGGTTCTCTATACGTGTCCTTCAAAAATGAACTCCTTGTTTTTTGCATTAGGATCTCTAGACCTGTGTGTCTTAAAGGTTATCAAGTTTGACGTCATGGATTTTAGGCCTCGCTTACCTTATGATGAAGGAGCATTTATCCAACTCAACAACGCGTCAACAACCAACACAATAGAGCACAAGGAGGGAGTGGATCCCAAAGAGAGAGAAGCACCAACCTTCTTATTTTAGATTTTAAATCTCAAATTTAATGTAATTTAATATTTTAAGGCTCGAGGAAGGTCGAGTCATTGTGTTTGTGTTGACGGGCGAAATTGACCGTCCGTCAACTGGGAGAGTGGAACCGATCCGGGGTTGTCTAAATAACCCAAGCCGTTTGGAATGGACCACCCTGACGAGTTTAACAGATCCGTTGGCCGCTCTAAGGTCTTCTATGAAAACCAAAGAGAGAATTGATCTGAGCTAAGTAATCTAAACAAACTAAACTAAATAAAACTAATAAAACAAACTAATATTAAACTAAAACTAAATATAACTATTCTATCTATTATATACAATCTACTAATTACTATTTTAATAACTCAAATCAACTATCTAATTATCAACTGCAATGTTACTTATTCACAAATGTACACTATAAACAATCAACAAATTTAATTAAAACCTGCAAAACTCATGTATTTTTTGCCCTAAGACAGTCAAGAATCTCTTTTTTGTTTTTTTATATTTTATGAAAAAGAAATAAACATTACTAAAATTAAACAATCTAATATATTTACTGAAATTAAAATAATCTAATATAAATCTAATTAAACTTATACTACTTAATGAAAACAGTAAAAAACAAACTAGTTGACCTGAAAACGCTCCAAGTCTGCCCTGTGTATGATAACTTCTAAGCTGGTCGGAGGAGAAAACTCACACTGAATTGGTTCAATAGCTTCTCATAAACGATAGGCTGTGCTGCTCCTTGAAGTGTTTTACAGGACAAACAAGACATAAAAGAAAATCATAACAATCTTATGATTATAAATTCCTGCAATAAGGGAAACCTGTTATGCAAAAACTTATATATAACAATTCAATTTATGAAGAAGATAAACCTGTCATTCATAAACTGAATTAACAATTGTTATGTCTTTTATCTATTTGGAAGAGACAAGATATGGATAACAGTGATACAAATTATATCATTTGCACATGATTTAGATAGCTAAAGTAGTCATAAACCATGAACAAAGCGATATACAAAACATGAAACAAAATGTTGATATATTGAGAAGCTAAAGCTGTGAAAAAACATCAATTCTGCTTCAGTTTGTATTATAACTTCATATCCTTGTTCTCCCATGAATGAGGATGATGATTATTACAAAAATCATAAGTATATATAAGTCTCTCCACAAGGTAAAACTTCTTTGTGGATAATCTCAAACAGTTTTACATAATCTGGGAGATATCCCAAAATCTCCTAAACTAAGAAAATAAAATGCAAGTGAAATCTTTGAAATATTCCCTAACTGCTCAATAACTCAATTGAAAATTCAAATTTACCTGCAATAGAACAAAAATATCAAATTAGAAGGATATTTTAGCAACAAAATACTAAGAAAATTGATCCTACAGACTTAGCTACAGAATCATCTGATTCTGTAGCTAGTCTAAAATAGCAAACATAATCAAATAGAAAACAAATCGAAATCTTTTTAAAACAATCCAATTTAATTTTCTTTTATTAAAATCGAATTACCAAAGGTTCAAATCAAATTTATCATTCAAATCAAATCAAATCGAAAAGGATGCAATCGAAATAGGATAAGAATGCTCTGTTTTTTAATTGCCATTAAATCGAGTCAAATCATAACCACACTTTTTCAAATCCAAATGCGATTACAAGTAAATCGTATCATATAAGATACAATGTAATCAAAATCGATATAGTTATAATCAAACATTATCATAATCGATTGGTTTCAGCTGTAACAAGGTGCATAGGATTCATATCGTTTTAATCAAATGCCGATATAGAAAGGCCGTTACGATTATGACCAGACGTTCATAACAGCATCGAACTTCACCATATATTACAATCATTAAACGTTTACATAGTAAATCATACAAGATCACATAATGATCGTACCCATCGACAGCAGTGATAACCATAAACTGGGCAATAATCAAATCGAAATGTGACTGAGCTAAAAATAGAAACACATCGTGATCCTGCGCATAATCAATTTCATTCCCAAATCAAAATTAAACAATAAACGAATCAAGATGATCATACGGTCAAACTATGCGAATCGATAGGTTGGATATAACAGTCACGATTCAAATCTACTCGCAATTTAGTCATGTATCCACATAATGGTATTCGAATACAACAGTTAACCATAATTTACCAAATATATCGTATATGACCAATTCGAAATGAAATATTAACTGTGTTTGAAATTAATATACCAGAAACGACCTGTGTTTAGAAAATATTGACAATTTCAATAACCGACATAGTATTCAGTTCAAACCAAATCAAAACAAACAAATCTATCCTACGATCAATCAAATCAAAACCAAATCCAATCGAAATTCACAACAATAACAGAATTAGATTTATCAAAATCCAAATTATATACACAAGTGCATGCTTTATGCGACAGAGAAAATCTACGCTGGAAACAGAGTTTATGAGTTTGTCATATAAACAAGTGATAATCATACCAGTGAGATTGATCGAGCTACGCCAATTTTGAATTGACGAAGGCTGTTGCCAACTCCACGTTTTTAAACAAAATCGAACCAGTTGTTTGCTGTTTCTTATCAGTGGATGGCATCTTATCCTTTTGAGTAGAGAGCCTTGCAACTTGATCTTCCAGAGCATGAATTCTGGATTGCAGTATTGGCACATTGAGGTAATACCTTTCCAACCACGAGCCACACTGTTCACATGGTGGAGCAGTTGTTTCGGTTGGAGCAGGAGGGGGTTTAGACGAGTCATCAGGGGTTTCACAAGTCATTTTGATGCCGGGATAATTTGGATCATTTAGCAAACAAGGTGGTAAGTTCTTCACAAAATCATATGTGGGTTTATCGCACAGGCCTTCAGAAAAGGGATACTTGCTTGCTAGGCAGCGTTCAATATCTGAGTCAGAATCTTCACTTACCATGATAGGGTCAGGGATAACATGGATTTTAGGTTTGTTTCTTGCCATGCGAGATATTAACCGGGCATTTTTCTTTCCTTTTGAATTCGCATCAGGTTTGGTTTTGGGCTTTTTAGCCGAGGGTTTAGTATTTTCGACATGACTGGTAACAGAACCGGGTAGGTCGATAGGTGAATCGGGTAGGGGTATAGGTGAATCGGGTAGGGGTGTAGGCAACGGAGAACTGTAAGGCACAGGGGGTATCGACTTACTCTCGCTCACCATGGGTTTATCAACTTGTGGTGGCTCGAGTGACCAAAATTATTACGTTTAAGAAAATCCTCCCAACAATCTCGGTGTAACCCCAACTCATAGACCATAAGCATTTTAATTAACCCAAAATGGAAAAGACTGGTATCGAACTGGTTCCGTTTGAACTTTTTAGACATTTTAAATAAACTCCTATGCAAGTAGTGAGGCATGTTAAGCTTGTACCCCATGAAAACCATCAGTAGCCGAAGGTGGTACAAGAAAATGAAACCATACCTGCCCTCGCAGGTAATGAACTGCTTGATTATCATCAACAAGTCACGCCAGCGTTGCTTCAACATATTTACAGGCAAACCATTGTCACAAGAACTCACCTTTCGTGACTGGAAGAGTAATGTCCACGAGACATCTTCCACTTTGCAATTTTTCGACCATTTCTGACTAGTAGCAGGCAGACCAGTAGCCAAACTAAGAAATTGCTCATCAATTTCTAACTGAACATCCCCAACCTTGGCTCGACAGCCATCGAAGGTTAACGCAAATTGCCGAGCCACACCAGGGTTAAAGCCATCAAAATTTCATATGAACGGGAGCCATCCGAATTCCTCCAGGTCGCTGTAAGCACCATCAAACATTAACAGTGCCTGGCTACCATTGGGCTCAGCCCTTACGACCGGAGCCATGGTGCGGGTGGATGGTAGGGTTTGTTTTGTACAATACAATATGCAGGAGGAAAAATCGATAGGGTTTAACAGCTGCAAGTGCTCAAAGGGGAATGAATCAATGTAATGCGTGCGAAGGTGGTGGGATTATTACCGCCATGCAGTGTATTAATGGAATAGTACAATGCTGTTCAATCAATGATAATAACGTTTAAAACATATTAATTGGCCAACCCGAATCGGTGAATAACCATATCAACGTGCCATTAAGAAAATGTAAAACCAAAACCATATGTTATATTAATGCGGCAAGTGTATAGCTCAAACCAACATGAAATCCAAAAGTTTCACCAATGCGCCAAGTGTAAAACATTGCCATGACACCAAACTCACCTTTGACCCATGCGCTTGTTGCATAGTCCAAGTTTATAAAACATTGCAACAAGAGATTTTATAAAATCTATAAGTCGAGAGCTCGTAATAATAGGATCATATCATAAAGAAAACTTTAATCCACCATGACCTCTATATAATCAAGTATAATTCATCAATCAACAAGCTCAATGCCTTATCAATTAAAAAATCAAGTTGCGTAATCAGAGTGATGATAAACAAGTGGACATAGTTCGAAAAATAAACCAAAGGTAAGTACCAATCAACATATCAATGAGAAGGTTATAACAATCCAAATGACGGTGTATGAGTTTTCATGCTTTCAGTCGTGAAAACTAAATTGAAACGAATTTGCAAATGTCGCTTGAAATGAAACTGTTGTCTTTTGCGAAATGCGACATAAATTTGAAATTCAAGAGACATAGGTGTAGGCAACTCTTAGGGAAATTGAAAAAATATAATTGGATGCCAACAATGGCGACATGCTGGGAGAAGCAGTTATCTCCGTCGAAAGAAACAAATTCAGATTAGGACAGCAAAGAAAAATTCAACTCAAAAACAACAACTAGAAAATCGTACAAACATCATCATTACTATCTTTTCCAGCGATGTTTTAAAAGATGTGAACTAATAACATTCTTAAGATCAGTAAGCCACGGCATTAATGATGAAATCTTCAATACTGTTGGCATGGCCACTGCTGCCAGCAGGCGTCCATAGCCTCGACAGGGTTGCCATTTAACCCACTCGGACGTCTGTATTCTGTCAAGAAGTTCTAGATTAGAATAAAGGACTTTAAAAGAAGTTTCTTGTAATTTTTTCAGATTTTCATTTACCCGACATTGCTTCGCTGCCAGCAAGCCTGTTCAGTACCCCGTCGAAGTTGTCTTGGCGCCATGTTTGCATTTACCCGCTGCCAACGGACCTGTTCAGTATCCCGGTGGGTTTACAAACACTTCCCACAACTTTTATTTTATTTTTATTTTGCTTTTCTTTTATATATAGCTGAGCGGGGTGGTGCTGAAAGATCTAGATATTTTATCATATTTTTTGACCTCATCAGAATTTTTTCATACTGTCCTTTATTCAGCTCCAGAAATTTTTTATTTCTAAAACAACTTACTATTACAGGGAGACATCCTTTTGAGTCATTCCTTTACGGAAAAGGGACAGCATAAAAAGATAAAGATGATCATGACAAACTTCACTCAGAGATTGAAATTAGTAAACTTCTTTCAATCAGCAAAATTTCCCAACATAAATAATATATCACTGATGTTCGTACAACCTTTCAAAAGTTATTTCAGCGAAGAGATTTTTCTATGGTCTTTGTCTGAATAGCTCAGTGCACAATCATGCATATGTTTCAAAAACACAAAAACTGATCATTCAAATCAAAACCAGAAAACGAAAAAAACAAAAAGAATGCAAACAAAAAAAATATTTACATAATATACAAGGGTAGAAATCAAACAAAGTATCTTTTCAGGGCTTGGCCATTCACCGGATAGGTGTCAAGCTGCCCTTTAAGATTCTGCAAACGAAAGGAACTAGGACCCAACTTTTCAGCAACCAAAATTGGCCCAAGCCACAAATTTTGAAACTTGGTATGTTCACCCTTCCCTTCGTGTGGTTTGTCCCACTTTAAGACGAGATCGCCTACTTCAAAATTCCTATCAGAAGCAGAATTAGAATCGAACCAACTTTTAATCAGTTGTTGATGTTGGTCTAGCTTACACTTAGCTTGGGTTCTTATTTCTTCTAACTTCATCAAAGCGTTAATGCGGCTTTCTAAAGGGGGACACTCTTCTTCTTGAACTTTTTGTGACAATTGGAGCGAAGGAAGAAGAATGTGAGGTGGCAGAATGGCTTCTCTGCCATAAACAAGAAAAAAGGGAGAGTTACCTATAGCAGATTTGGGTGTTACCCTATCAGCCCACAACGCATTCAACAGTGCGTTGTGCCAGTTCTTGTGATTTTCAGCCACGATTCTCTTGATAATCTTGATCAAGTTCTTGTTTGTTGATTCTGCTAAGCCGTTGCCCTGAGGGTAATAACTAGCAGAATACTTCAGCTTTATTCCCTTTTCTAAGGAGAACTCATTCATCTCAAGAGAAGAAAAGTATGAAGTGTTATCAAAGACTAGACAATCAGGGATACCAAACCGGGTGATGATATTCGAGTTTAGAAAAGCGATCACCTGACTCGTGTTAACAGTTCTCAGTGAAGTGGCTTCAGACCATCGAGTAAAGTAATCAGTGGCTATCACAATATACTTGTGTTGTTGTGAGGATGGAGGGTTAATAGGACCAATGATATCAAGGCCCCATTGCTGGAAAGGAGAATCAACTGAAACGGGTTGCAAGGGGAAGGCTGGTCTTTGCAATCGCCCTGACGCTTTCTGACAAATGATACATTTACGACACAAGGTGTGGGCGTCCCTAAAAAGCGTTGGCCAGTAATAACCGGCTCTTAAAACCTTATGAGCAGTAATGTCACCACCGAAGTGACCACCAGCTTCTCCTGCATGCAACTCAATCAAGACTCTCTCTGCTTCGTCCTTTTCAAGACAACGCATCAGTACGCCATCGAAATTCTGACGAAACAGTATACCATTAACTAAATGAAAGGAGGCGGACTTTAGTCTCAACACTCTTCTCTTGGCAGGGTCAAGGTGATGGGGTGCTGATCCATGTTGAAGACAAAATCGAATATCGTCGTACCAAGGACATACGAGGTTTTGAGCGCAACAAATCAAATTATGATCGTGTTGTTCTAGGTCTGACGTATCACTATCTTCTTGCTGTTTGGTTTCTGAATCAACAACCAACTTACATAATCTTTGGCCTCTCACAATCTGTGCTGGGGTGATATCTAAGTCATACTCCTGCAAGGAGGTGACCCAGTTGGCTCTTTTCTCTCCTAACTCCTTTTGCACTAACAAGTTCCTAATGGAAGGGTAGGGGACACTGACCTTCGTCCTTGACTTCAAAAGATATGACCGGAAATGCTTAACTGCCTTGAAGACAACATAGGCTTGCCGGTCAACCGTTGGGTAGTTAAGTTCAACACCTTTGAAAGCAGAGCTCATAAAGGCGATGGGTACTTCGTTGTTTTCATAATTCTTTTGAGTTAGGACCGCGACATAGGAACGATCAGAGGCAAAAGTATAGAGTGTAAAGTCTTGAGAGAAATCAGGGCTCATGAGAGACAGAGTGTCTATTATGGCCTTCTTTATATCGTTAAAATATTGGTTTTCTGTGGGTCCCCAGTGATATTGGGTGTCTTTCTTAATCAAGTTTTGGAGAGGCCTGACCATTTCGGAGAAACTGGGGACAAATATTCTCACGAAATTAATCTGGCCTAGGAAAGACTGCATGGATTTTTTGGAGGTAGGTGGGGGGAGTTTAGCGATGAATTGGGTCCTCTCGGGGTCAATAATCATTCCATCACCAGACACAATGAATCCTAGTAGTTTACCATGTTCTACTGCAAAGATGGACTTCTTGGGGTTCAAGGAGATGCCGTATTTGCGACATCGTAGCAGAATGACTCGTAAGTGAGTTAGATGATCATCTTTGTTTTTAGAATAAATGGTCACATCATCTAAGTAGACTACTACGGAGTGATTGATTAAGCCTCTGAAAGAAATGTCCATTGCTCTCTGAAAGGTAGCACCGACATTAATCAATCCAAAGGGCATTTTGCGATAAGCATA
>ML777298.1:344047-362458 GCA_009831015.1 Picea engelmannii | reverse complement strand
ATTGAGAAGCTAAAGCTGTGACAAAACATCAATTATGCTTCAGTCTGTATTAGAACTTCATATCCTTGTTCTCCCACGAATGAGGATGATGATTATTACAAAAATCATAAGTATATATAAGTCTCTCCACAAGGTAAAACTTCTTTGTGGATAATCTCAAACAATTTTACATAATCTGGGAGATATCCCAAAATCTCCTAAACTAAGAAAATAAAATGCAAGTGAAATCTTTGAAATATCCCCTAACTGCTCAATAACTCAATTGCAAATTCGCATTTACCTGCAATAGAACACAAATATCAAATTAGAAGGATATTTTAGCAACAACATACTAAAAAAATTGATCCTACAGACTTAGCCATAGAATCATCTGATTCTGTAGCTAGTCTAAAATAACAAACATAATCAAATAGAAAACAAATCGAAATCTTTTTAAAACAATCCAATTTAATTTTCTTTTATTAAAATCGAATTACCAATGGTTCAAATCAAATTAAATCGAAAAGGATGCAATCGAAATAGGATAAGAATGCTCTATTTTTTAATTTCCATTAAATCGGGTCAAATCATAACCACACTGTTTCAAATCCAAATGCGATTACAAGTAAATCGTATCGTATAAGATACGATGTAATCAAAATCGATATAGTTATAATCGAACATTATCATAATCGATTGGTTTCAGCTGTAACAGGGTGCATAGGATTCATATCATTTTAATCAAATGCCGATATAGAAAGGTCGTTACGATTATGACCAGACGTTCATAACAACATCGAACTTCACCATAGATTACAATCATTAAACATTTACATAGTAAATCAGACAAGATCACATAATGATCGTAACCATCGACAGCAGTGATAACCATAAACTGGGCAATAATCAAATCGAAATGTGACTGAGCTAAAAATAGAAACACATCGTGATCCCGTGCATAATCAATTTCATTCCCAAATCAAAATTAAACAATAAACGAATCAAGATGATCATACGGTCAAACTATGCGAATCGATAGGTTGGATATAACAGTCATGATTCAAATCTACTTGCAATTTAGTCATGTATCTACAGAATGGTATTCGAATACAACAGTTAACCATAATTTACCAAATATATCGTATATGACCAATTCGAAATGGAATATTAACTGTGTTTGAAATTGATATACCAGAAACGACCTGTGTTTAGAAAATATTGACAATTTCAATAACCGACAGAGTATTCAATTCAAACCAAATCGAAACAAACAAATCTATCCTACGATCAATCAAATAAAAACCAAATCTAATCGAAATTCACAACAATAACAGAATTAGATTTATGAAAAACCAAATTATATACACAAGTGCATGCTTTATGCGACAGAGCAAATCTACGCTGGAAACAAAGTTTATGAGTTTGTCATATAAACAAGTGATAATCATATCAGTGAGATTGATCGAGCTAAGCCAATTTTGAATTGACGAATGTTGTTGCCGACTCCACGTTTTTAAACAAAATCAAACCAGTTGTTCGCTGTTTCTTATCAGTGGATGGCATCTTATCCTTTTGAGTAGAGAGCCTTGCAACTTGATCTTCCAGAGCATGAATTCTGGACTGCAGTATTGGCACATCGAGGTAATACCTTTCCAACCACGAGCCACACTGTTCACATGGTGGAGCAGTTGTTTCGGTTGGAGCAGGAGGGGGTTTAAACGAGTCATCAGGGGTTTCACAAGGCATTTTGATGCCGGGATAATTTGGATCATTTAGCAAACAAGGTGGTAAGTTCTTCACAAAATCATATGCGGGTTTATCACATAGGCCTTCAGAAAAGGGATACTCGCTTGCTAGGTAACGTTCAATCTCTGAGTCAGAATCTTCACTTACCATGATAGGGTCAGGGCTAACAGGGATTTTAGGTTTGTTTCTTGTGATGCGAGATATTAACCGAGCGTTTTTCTTGCCTTTTGAATTCACATTAGGTTTGGTTTTGGGCTTTTTAGCCGAGGGTTTAGTATTTTCGACATGACTGGTAACAGAACCGGGTAGGTCGATAGGTGAATCAGGTAGGGGTGTAGGTGAATCGGGTAGGGGTGTAGGCAGCAGAGCACTGCAAGGCACAGGGGGTATCAACTTACTCTCGCTCACCATGGGTTTATCAACTTGTGGTGGGCTTGAGTGACCAAAATTATTACGTTTAAGAAAATCCTCCCAACAATCTCGGTGTAACCCCAACTCATAGACCATAAGCATTTTAATTAACCCGAAATGGAAAAGACTGGTATCGGACTGGTTCCGTTTGAACTTTTTAGACATTTTAAATAAACTCCTATGCAAATAGTGAGGCATGTTAATCTCCTACCCCATGAAAACCATCAGTAGCCGAAGGTGGTACAAGAAAACGAAACCATACCTGCCCTCGCAGGTAATGAACTACTTGATTACCATCATCAAGTCGCACCAACGTTGCTTCAACATATTTACAGGCAAACCCTTGTCACAAGAACTCACCTTTCATGACTGGAAGAGTAATGTCCACGAGACATCTTCCACTTTGCAATTTTTCGACCATTTCTGACCAGTAGCAGGCAGACCAGTAGCCAAACTAAGAAATTACTCATCAATTTCTAACTGAACATCCCCAACCTTGGCTCGACAGCCATCGAAGGTTAACGCAAATTGCCGAGCCACACCAGGGTTAAAGCCATCAAAATTTCGTATGAACGGGAGCCATCCGAATTCCTCCAGGTCGCTGTAAGCACCATCAAACATTAACAGTGCCTGGCTACCATTGGGATCAACCCTTACGACCGGAGCCATGGTGCGGGTGCATGGTAGGGTTTGGTTTTTACAATACAATATGCAGGAGGAAAAATCGATAGGGTTTAATAGTTGCAAGCGCTCAAAGGGGAATGAATCAATGTAATGCGTGTGAAGGTGGTGGGATTATCACCGCCATGCAGTGTATTAATGGCACATTACAGTGCTGTTCAATCAATGATAATAACGTTTAAAACATATTAATCGGCCAACCCAAATCGGTGAATAACCATATCAATGTGCCATTAAGCAAATGTAAAACCAAAACCATATGTTATATTAATGCGCCAAGTGTATAGTTCAAACCACCATGAAATCCAAAAGTTTCACCAATGCGCCAAGTGTAAAACATTGCCATGACACCAAACTCACCTTTTACCCATGAGCTTGTTGCATAGTCCAAGTTTATAAAACATTGCAACAAGAGATTTTATAAAATCTATAAGTCGAGAGCTCGTAATAATAGGATCATATCATAAATAAAACTTTAATCCACCATGACCTCTATATAATCAAGTATAATTCATCAATCAACAAGCTCAATGCCTTATCAATTAAAAAATCAAGTTGCGCAATCAGAGTGATGATAAACAAGTGGACATAGTTCAAAAAATAAACCAAAGGTAAGTACCAATCCGCATATCAATGAGAAGGTCATAACAGTCCAAATGACGATGGATGAGTTTTCACGCTTTCAGTCGTGAAAACTAAATTGAAACGAATTTGCAAATGTCGCTTGAAATGAAACTGTCGTCTTTTGCGAAATGCGACAGAAATTTGAAATTCAAGAGACATAGGTGTAGGCATCTCTTAGGGCAATTGAAAAAATATAATTGGCTGCCAACAGTTTGTACAGGTTTCATGTAAAGTTTCCTTTAATGGTTGACATGTAGATAGATCTAGATCCGATTTAGACTAGATGTAAATTAATTGTAATATTAATGTAAGTAGGTGGATGAAGGCTCAAGAAGCCCCTCTTATGTAAAAAGATAAATTGTATCAATATTTCAAAAAGAAGAAAAGAGTCTGTAAGAGAAAAGAGGAGAGGAGAGAAATAATTGAGCCTCTGTTGCAGTCCAGTCTTGTACACATTGTAAAGAGCATTTAGATTTAATGAAAGCATATTTCCTTGTATATGAGTTTATGTATTATGTGTTCTGTGTGAATGCATGTGTTTTCTGAATGTTTTTACTGTGTATATTTATGAATCTTGTTAGTTCATTTATGTTCCCTTTGCAGGAATAGATATAAATCCCTCTATGTGTGAGTTTATGAGTGTTCTTGGATCTCAAGGCTAGTGCAAGGAGTGCACACCATAGTTTTTGGAAAACTCTAAGAAGCCAGCGTAAGGAGTGCACAAGAACTTAGTTTTGATTTCAGGAAGAGCGCTCCAGGTGGGAATACTAGAACAATTCACAAGCTCAGAAGGGATAGTGCATTGAGTGCACAGAGAAAGCACAAGGAGTGTGCAAGTGATTATGTAAAGTACCAGGACTCAGGAGGAGCGTGCAAATATTTCACGAAGACAAAACACTATTAAAGTGTTGGTCAAGTTCAGGAGGAAGAGCACATAAAGCCAGAAGGTTGATGAAGGAACACTCTGATAGTGTTCAAAATCTCAGGAGAAAGAGAACAGAGTGCTAGGAGGGAACAAGAGGTCATCTAAAGAGAACAAAGGGACTGAACCCTTTGAAACTAAAGAGTTGAAAGATCAGGAGGAAGAGCGTGGGTACCAAGAGGGTACAAGGAGTTGTTGAAGGAGAAAAGGGATGAACCCATGTGAATTTTGATCAATTACAATCTCATGAGAGATAGTGCTAGTGTGAAAAATGCCAACATAAGGAGTGCAGAGGAAAAACTATTTATAGGTTTGAAATCACATGAGAGGTAGTCTGAGTTTGGGCAAAGCGAGTGAAAAGTGTGCACATGATTGGTATTCATCTAAATTGTTGGAAAATATGAGGAGGAAGAGTGTGGATTCCATGAAGGCATAATAAATATTCTGGAGGAATAAAGGGCCGAACACCTTTGAAGTTTGAAGAACTCCAAGCTTAGGATAAATCACACAAGTGCACACCAGAGAACAATCCAAGTTTCTGATTGATAGGAGAAGTGCAAGCTGTGAGCATGAGACTTCTTTAAGTCTCAAGTTTAGGAGGGAAGCGCAAGTGTGCATTGGAGAATAGTCTAAGTCTCAAACTATAAGAGAAGTGTAAGGAGTGTGCCCACACTTCATCCAAGGTGTTGAAAAAATATCAGGAGGAGTAGCATTTTCCAAAACACAAGCAGAGGCCAAGAAGTCAGTCTTGCAGAAGAAGATTCAAAGGAAAAGCCTTTGAGAATTTGAAAAATCCTTCGTTGGAATGAAAGAAAAAAAACAACAGAAGAGGAGGAAGCTACAATAGTTGTTGGATTGGATATAAACTTGATCTAGGTCATTGGATAAAACCCCAAACATGAGGAGGAGTGTTTAGGAAAGGAGGACAGATCCCATTCGTCGGATTTGAGTACAAAGATCATGAGCCGCTGATCTCATAGTTCAAATATTCAACACTCTGGGAGAAATTGACCTTGGATTCACCAAGAGGATAAATCCTTGAAGCTCCGAAGTTTCGGAGTGGATCTACACCATAGATCAAGGGGAATGAGTGTGAGCTATTAGATCCTAGAGTGGTTCAAGAGTTCGGTGATCCAGGAGAATTTGGGCGTTATTGCACAAAGGGAAGGAAGTCCCAAATCCTAGAGTAGACCTTGATCGTTGGCATCAGGTACACATGTTCTCATATCGAGTGTGGTTCAGAAGTTCGACATCCTAGGAGAACTGGACCATTGTTACAAGAGTATAAAAAAAACTCGAAGCTCCAAAGCCTAGAGTAGATATTGACCATTGGTGTCAGGTGTACGTGTCGATAGGTCTCATGCATTCAAATATTTGGTACTTCAAAGGAATTTGGGTGTAAATATTTCTGGGTCAAAAATGCCCGAAGGCCCGAAAGTTGGATTCCATCTTTATCATCCATCATTAGGGACACGTGGACCAAAGATCCCTGGCCTTTGCTAGTTTGAATGTTCATGGAATTGGTGGTGGTTAGAAGTAAGAAATACCCAAGACCGAAGTTGCATAGTTGATCATAGTCACTAGCTGTTGAAGGAGAGAGGGCTATCAATATCTACCCTTCGCAAGTTCGACATTCAGTGATTCGGGAGGAAGTGCGGTTTGAGGTACGAAAACTACTGAAGCCCGGAGTCCGAAGTAAGAACATACCATTGATACGTGACGAAGGTCAGTCATCCAATCTATAATCTAGGCATTCGTGATTCCGAATGTACGACATGTTGGAGCAAAGAGAAATTCCAAATTCAGGAGCCCCGAAGTTATCGTGATCCATAGATCTTGGCGTGGGGTGTAGACCATCGATCCCAGGGGCAGTTTAAGAGTTCTTGAATTTGATGTTCTGAGGATTTTTGGGGTAGTTTTGTTAAAACCTCTGAAGCCCAAATCTCCATAGCCCCGAAGTAGTGCATTTTGTTAGGTGCCTGGTTCTAGCCTACAATCATATGCTATTTCTACTGGAGAAAAGGGGCTAGCGCCCGAATTTGATAATAGAGGTAAAAGGGGCTTAGAATAAAAGCGTCTGCGGGTCTTTGCAGGACCTACAAAAGGATATTTTAAAGGGCCTATGTACATTAATAGCGTATCCAACATAGATCCAAGAGCTAATTCAACTCCTCATAAGAATGATCCTAGACTGAGAGGTCACACAAGCCCCTGGGAGTGGTGGGGGTTTGCATCACCTTACCATATGTCCTCTCAAATCCATGTGGAGTACACAAAAATTACCATCAAATTCATTGTAATTGATGAAGGCATTGTAACATGTGTCATGTCCCTAACCTATTGAAAATCCATTGGCTCTCTGACTCTATCCCAATCTATGAATATATTGACAACATTTGATTGGCATTCGTTTCAACCCCATGGAATTCTTCCTGCTTTTCTGGTCTAGTTAGGTGGGAAGATAATGGAGTTTGATGTGCCCCTCAACTATAATTTACTACTAGTGCGTAATTGGACTTATTCCATGACAAGCATCATGTTGTCCATTTTCCACACTTTATGTTTTCCTCACGAAGGGAAAATAGTGACGATTGATCAGTTTTCCTTTGCGCACACTATTCCTAATGCATCGGTTGGACCTTCGGTCCCTATGATTGACAATTATCAACAAGAAACTGATGATGTTGGTGTCGAAATGTATTCCTCTATGATGGGTAGCTTTCGTTTCATGGCACCAGTTCACCACATTCATGACATTTCTAGTGAGTCTTCATCATCAATGAGGTTTGTTCCTTTCTGTACTTCATATTTCAATGAACCTTGGAACCTACCTTCCTTGACTATGTCGTATGAAGGTTAGTCGCACATTAGGATGGAAATTCCATTGTCAGTGACAAAATTTGTGTATCATTCTATTCTTGACACCACCGTTGACTCAGATCCTTCCTCCTCGTGGACAAACGAGGTGGATCCTGTTCTAGACTCCATATGGGTCATTCAATCATATTGTTCACAATATTTCCTCGATGATACTTTACCTTTGAATGAATCCATCTTAGAGTCCATGTATGGTCCTGATAGTCCTTGGGATGATATGCATCATCGCTCCTATTTCCTCCTAGGGCTTGTTAAGATCGAACAAGATGACTTTAGATCTACCTTGAGTGAGATGGTCGATCACTATGTGGTTCCATTAGATGCACATGGTATTTATTCCAAAGGAAACATGGAGAATATTTCTTCTACCATCATGATTGACATCTCTCGTATTCCTGGAAAAATTGAGAACGTATATATCAGTGAAAATTGTTCGCCTTAAAAAATTTAGATCTACACTGATCTCTTCAAAGAGTTTTGTGATGTTTTCGCTTGGTCACATGAAGAGATGCCAGGGATCGACCCCAACATTGTCGAACATGAGATTAAAACCTATATGGATTCTAAAACTATTCGACTATGTCTTAAAGTTGTTAATCCTAGGAAGGTCCATGCTATTAAGTCAGAGGTATAGAAGCTACTTAATGCTGGTTTCATCTACCCGGTTCCCTTGACTAAATGGGTGTTCAACCTTGTTCCAGTAAATAAAAAGAAAGGAACCATCCACTTATGTATGGATTTTTGAGACCTGAACAAGGCTTGTCCTAAATATAACTTCCTGAACCCTTTCATTGACCATATTATTGATGAGTGCATGAGAAGAAAAGTATTTTATTTTATGGATGGATTTTCAGGATATAATCAAATTGAAATCAAACCTGAGGATCAATACAAGATGGAGTTTATTTTTCCTTGGGGTAATTATGCATATCGAAAAATGCCTTTAGCCTTAAAAACTCCAGAGAAACCTTCCAACGTGCCATGACCTTTTCTTTTCAGGATCTCAAGAATATTTTTGAATCTTACCTAGACGATCTTGCTTCTCACTCTCACAAGAGAGTATTCACTCCACCCACCTTCAATTACTATTTGAGAGATGTTGTTACTATCACATTCAATTGAACCCTCACAATTGAATCTTCTGCATTAGGTTTGGCAGTCTTTTAGGATTCTTAGTGTCTGGGCATGAGATCATGGTAGATCCTATGAAGGATGAGGCAATACTTTGATTTCCTCCCCCACACAACATTAGACAACTTCAAGGTTTACAGGGGAAGGATAATTTCCTATGTCAGTTCATATTGAACTATGCCAATTTAACTAAGGGTTTCATGCATCTTTTGAAGAAGGATACTCCATTTATATTGGATGAGCGAGCCCATGAATCCTTTGATTCTCTTAAGAAATATTTGGTATTCACACCTCTGTTGAATCCTCCAGACTATAGTAGATATTATTTTCTTTATATCATCGCATCCAAAGGGAAAATTGGTATGGTTCTGGTTCAGAAGGACAATGAGCTCCATGAGCACATTATATGCTATCTTAGTCAAAACTTAGTTGATCCTGAACTTAAATACTCTCACGTAGAGAAACTAGCCTTGGTCACCATACATGTGGTTCAAATATTACGACATTATATATTACTTTGAAAAATTATCGCAGCTATGAATATAAATCCATTTCAATACGTCCTCACCAGGTGTATCATAGGGGGGAAATACAATAAGTGGATTGTTATTTTGCAAGAATTTTATCTTGATTTTTCTTCGGCAAAGGCTGAGAAATCACTAGTTTTTTCCAAGTTAATATCGAACTTCCCTCGACTAGATGAGGAATTTTCTCATGACGATTCGTTTGCATATGAACATATCTTCATCATCTCATCTTTGGACCCATGGTATGGAGACATTGTAATTTATATTCAAACCTTGAAGCTACCCCAACATCTGTCGAGAGACGATTGACGACGTATACGTCATTTGGATAAAAACTACCTTATCATCGAAGACACTTTGTATCGTCAAGGAGTAGATAATATTTTACATTGTTGCTTGACTCATGAGGAAGATGAGTCTGTTCTCAATGACTGTCAAAGTGGGGCTTATGGTGGTCATTTATTCGGGCTTTCAACAACCCAAAAAATATTGTGAGCCGATTATTTTTGGCCATCAATTTTTAAATATTGTGTTGAAGTGGTCAAGAAGTGTCACCCTTTCTAGGTGTTTTCTTGGAAAATGCACTCACACCCAACCCCTATTCACCTAGTCATCACCACTGGTCCCTTCACTAAGTGGGGGGTATATTTTATGGAATGTAACCTAACTTCGGCTGGGGGGCATCAACATATTATTGTGGTCATGGATTACTTTACTAAATGGAAGAGGCCATGCCTACTATTAAATTTGATGGTAAGACAACAACTTTCTTCGTATTCAACTAAATTAGATCCCAGTTTAGAATACCAAGAGATATTGTCACTGATCATGGAAGTCACTTTCAAAATGAAATGACGAAAGAGTTAGCATCAAAACTGGGGTTTAAGAATGATCATTCTTCCCCTTATTATCCCTAGGAAAATGGACAAGTAGAGGCGGTGAATAAATATCTCAAGACCATCTTGCAAATTTTTTTTAGCTAGAGTAAATATGACTGGAATCTGATGATTTACCCTACACTTTGAGCATATCAAAGCTCAAAAAATACTTCCACCAATTTCTCTCCTTTTCATTTAGTACATGGTGTGGAGTTGATTCTTTGGATTGAATGTAAAATCCCTTCCCTCAAGTTGGAAATTGAGCTCCTACCTGACACATCCAATCTTGAAGAACACCTCGTACACCTAGAGCTTCAATATGAGCAATGTTGATATGCCTCTACAACTATAAAAGAGAATAAATGATGTGTTAAGGTGCAATATGATAAGTTTTTCTTTCCTTGGTAGTATGTTGAGGGTGAATTGGTTCTCGTTTATGACCAAGCCAAAGAACCACTGGGGGCAGGTAAGTTCAACCCCATGTGGCATGGTCCTTATATTGCGTGGCATGTCTTAGAAAAATGAGCCTATGAGTTGAAGTATTATGAAGGGAATATGCTAGATGAGCCCACAAATGGGCTCTACCTGAAAAAGTATTATGCTTGAGCCCTCAAGATTTGGTGTGACCTTTTGTATACTAGTGTATCTTAGTGTATATACATATTTTCCTTTGTGGATTTGACTTTATTATCAAGTTTTCCCTTGATTGAAAGATGTCAATGGAGTCTTCAGTTTATTTAGGATTCGCGGACGATGCTAGTCGTCATACAAGGAACATGGCTTCCGCTGTTTGGGTCATTTACTGACCCAAGGGCCAACTCGTGTCTTCAAGTGGATTTCGTCTGTAGCCATCAACGAATAATGTGGTTGAATATATCATCATTATAGAGCTATTAAGAGACACCATTTCACATGGTGTTTGGTATTTAGAGGTTCTCCTAGACTCCCAGTTAGTTGTATGTCAATTGAATGATAACTACCGTGTGCAAGATCCTACTTTACTCCGATGATTCCTACAGGTACAACTTTTGGAATGATACTTGATTTTCTTACTTATAATCACATACCTAGAAGCTCTAATCATGTATCCGATGCATATGCTAATTATATTTTAGATTGGAATTTGTCACATAGCTAGGTAAAAAAAACACATTCATTTACACATTGTAACATATATAAGTAAAGCCGAAGATTGGATTTTTTTATATTTCATCCTTTCGAGTTCAAAAATATGGTGTCATAGTACAAAATGGGGCTCACAGACTCAAAATACATATATGGTCGGTATATAATATGACCATGGAATATTTTCCTGTGGAATTGGATGCGTATCATGATAGCACAATATGACGTTTGCAAGATGTTGGAAGAGTCGCACCCATGCACGGGGTACACCCACCACCTATCACTGCGTCACCTCTGGCATATCCTCCAATTGAATCATAGGAATCTTGTGCGTCAATTGAGATAGGTTCCCCTACACATTTTGCAACACTCTCTTCACATCTCCTTCTTCTTTCTCATCTCCTCGGCCCCTCCACCAATGGCATGGGAATTCCTCTGGCCGTCATGGAACTACATCTTTGTAACAAAGCAATTATTGATACTTGATACCATACAAAAATATTTGTGTTTTTTTTATTTTAATTGAAAAACAAAAAAAAATGAAATATATAAAAACATTTCTTACCAATATCACCGTAGGTGGAACTTAGTGGAAAAGGCATGTTCGGATCCCCTCTGCAGTTGATCCCATCGTAAGGGTAGTTGTCAATGGATATGACCTGTCGAGGCCACCAGAAAAAGAACTCATCATTGTAGGGGGTTGGCACCCTACCACCTCCTAGCCTCCTCATCACGCTGGTCCACCGTGACATGTCTGGATCGCGTTGTCCATGTGGAGTAATCTCTACTCTATGGCTTAAGCCTGGAACTCTAGCAAAGAAAAAACTACAAATAATGGATGAAAATCCAAAATTTCTCATTTTCCCTTGTTTGCAATCTGTCAATTAGATCCTCATGTTAGCCAACAGTGAGGTACACCAGTCATAAATAGTGGGTTTTACCATTGCATAGAACATGAGTGGCCTTGATTCCTGGTGCAAAGAGGCCGACCCAAAAATCCATGTGATTACAAGCACAACAATATTTAAGCTCAAGTTCTCGATCACCCTAATTGGGAGTTGTCTCCCTAGTTTATATGTGCCTGCAACACAATGGGTGGTAATGTACTCCTCCATAACCATACCACCCCCAACCCCTCGGTTCTTAAGATTCATGACCTCACCTTAGTGAGAAAATACTGTGAAGAAGTATATATCGTCCACTTCAATCCTCAATGGTTTCCCATCGAGGTTGAAGGAATCTATCTCCAGATCCTAGTAGTTTACTAACAACTGGAGTAACCTCACTTGAGCCCTTATTCCCTTGAGAGCCCAAAATTTATAAACACCACATCTCTTTAAAGCTTGTTGGGCCCTTGCATCCCTTCCCACTACTACATCTATCTCTTCATGCTCCCTCTCCCTCCATTCAATCACCATACTACAAAGGAGAAACCATTTTTTGAGTTAAAACCTTTCAAAAATGTTATTCACAGACTTGTACATAGGCTAACTTGGTAATAAACATGTATAGGGCTTCATATATGCATGCATACTTCGATTTTCCCACATATATGGGATCATATACACGACCCAATGAACTATCACCCATGTACGCCCTAGTTTCCGTGTTACACCCTCTAATACTAAAAAATTGGGGCCTAAAATTAAAATTTAAACCATTAAAATTGAAGTAGAGGGGATGGGAACTTACTTGGTCTAGGCGGTTGTTGATTCCATTGATCATAGCTCCTACAATCGACACTTAAAGATCATGGGAAAAATGGCCTAAATGCACTATGTGGGTGAAAAAACTCAAATGGTATGGTAAAATGGTCTATTTTTACTATTAGTAGAATATTTTTACCCACTTCATATAGTTTGTGTTAATTGTTGACCTTATGGACTAATAGTGCAGTGGAAAGACCTGGTTTTTGGTAGTTTTGTCCAGGATTTTTTGCAGTTTTTAGCATCATACCTTTCATTCATGCCTTTGGTAGGTATTTTCTTTCACCAACATATAGGATAGATTTTCACTCCATTTTGTACTCTTGCATCATCCTATGACCGTGATCCATACACCTTAGGTACAAACCCATTTATTAGTGACACACAAATTTCTTATTGCTACTAGAAGTGTCGTTATTAAGTGATAGAGGCTTACCAAACATGGGTGCCCTAGTAAGAACCTTTGTGTCATCTGGTGCCCATGCATAAGTCATTCCATAGGACCGAGAGTTCCTTATAGTTCTGATATGACTTTGCGTTCGAATCCCATATTCTTACTTGTTATATTTTTAGCTTGGGAGGTACTCCTCATGTTTTTCTTGTATGTGGAAGTAACCTTGTACCTACACTACTAAACACTTGACTTTTTAATGGGTTTTTACAAAGTTGTGATAAAGTGGTTCTTTTATTAAAGTGACTTTTTAGTAAAGTGTACCTTCTAATATTAAAGTGACTTTATTTCATAAAATGTACTTATGTTATAAAGTGAATTGTACTTTAATATTTTAAGTGATTTATTTTGGAGGGAATGAATCATGTCCCTTGATCATGTAAAGGAAAGATTAGATCTTGGCCTTTGGATTTAGGGATGGGGAAGGTGAAAAGACACTTGGAAGGTGAAAGATCATTTTCGAATTATAAGAGAATGCACTAGGTAATGTGCAAGACACAATAATGAGAAGAGGAGATTGAGATATTTTCGAGAGAGCTTGAGAGAGGAAACAGGGAAGCAAGGACGGTGCATTTCCCAAGGGAGATTGGGCACATTTCCCAAGGAATTTTTTTTTTAGAAGTGGATGAAATTTATTGTTGTTAGGGAGGTTGTACTGTACAGATCTGTACAGTTCGTACATGAAGGAAGAACGCATGTTTTTTGAGGCAAATTGTAGGCATGCAAATTGAGGTTGTTTGGAGTGTTTCTTTATACAGAAGGGGTCATACATTTCTTTCTGTACAACTGTCATTTGGCATGTTTTTCAAGGTGTTGGCCAACAAAGGAGGGTCGTACAATAGTACATATTTGGCACATATTTCTAGGAAGAAAGGAGTGGGACTGTTGGGTGTTGTAAGTGGATTTATGTTGTTGGAAATTGTAATCTTGCTACTGATATATCTTTCCTGAAGCTAATAAAATCTCTCTCTCTCTTTGGGTTTCCCCACATTGGGGTTTTCCCTGGTCGTTTGCCTAAATTTCTAAGTATTACATGGATTTGTGATTGTTGTTCATTGTGTTTATTCCACTGCAAAAGTTCTTGGAAATGTATATTTCTACTCATAATATTTTCTAAATGTAGGTCTATACATTTTAGAGTTCATAGATGACAATTATCTCTAGGTTGCTAAGTGTATTCTAGAATATATTGCATGTTGATTTCATCATTAATTTTCTACATGGTATTAGAGCTTGGGCTTTGAGTGACAATGAGAAGTGATATTTTTGGGAAAGGTTTGAAGGGGGGAAACTTGATTGTTTGTTTTCCATTGAATAGTTGATAGGGATATGGATTTTTGCATCAGGTATGAGGACCAGTTAGATGGGATTTCCAACTATTTTCAATGGAAAGTGAAGATGTCAGCTATTCTCACGGAGAACGAGATTTGGAGCTTTGTCAGCACCATAGTTGTTGTTCCATCAACAAACCCTGTAGCTTTGGATTTGCATGAGGTAAAGGAGGAAAAATTTCAGAGGATTATTCTGGATGGGGTAAAGGACCACCTAATCCCTCACTTGGATGAGGAGAAGACATCCAAAGAAATGGTGGATGCACTAAAAAAATTGACGAGGCGAAGAATGAAAACTGAAAGATGGCCTTGAAGGATAAACTGCATGATACCAAGATGGGTAATGGGGAGAGTGTGTCTTCTTATCTTACTTGAGTATCTCAAGTGAATGATGAGCTAGCTACATTTGGGGAGGTCATATAGGATTCAAAGTTGGTGAGGATAGCCTTAAAAGTCTTCACCAAGGAACAGGAAGTATTCGTGAAGTGTGTGGTGGGTCATGATCATCTTCCAGATTGTAGTAGACTATGATACGATTTCACTCTGGAGGATATCTGGGAAGGATCTCAAAATAGTGGACAAAAGACAGATGGAGTTGATGAATATGTTTCTCTTTCTGTAAAGGGAAAGGTGAAGAAAAAAGGAAATTCTGGGATGGAGTTGAGTAAATTCAATTATTATTGTTGTAACCAGTTGGGGCACCTTTCTTCTCAGTTTCCTAAGAGGAAGAAGAAGAAGAAGGAACATGAGAGGCATGATATATCTTCTATAGCAACCATGTCATACTTTTCTTCCAATTTTGATAAGGACTTTTCTTTGGTTACTCTAGTATCTAGTGTCGATAGTGGAGGATTTGGGGGTGATATCAGATGGATTGTTGACAATGGAGCCTCTTGTCACATGATGAGAATTTGACGAGTATTCCTTATTTTCATAGAGACAGGTCTTGACCAGTTGGTGGAGAGTGAAGGTGGTATGACACGAGTTGTATGTGGAGTTGGAAGGGTTAGATTCTGACTCAAGTATGGAGGATTCCTAGAGCTTGATGGAGCTTTCTTTATTCCAAGGTTGAGGGTTAAATTTCTCTCAGTATCAGCCTTGGAGAATGTTGGATATTATACATTGTTCAAAAGGGGACATGTATCTATCTACAGGGAGGGAGAAGACTCGTTCGAACCACAACTGATTGGTGATCGGGTGGACGGGTTGTATATGTTGCGAGGACAACCTTTAGGATATGATTCAACGTCGGATGAGGAGAAGGAAGCTCCAGAGATTGTGGTGGGCCCAAAGATTAAGTATTTCATTCTGAGAGAAGAGATGGAGTCTCTTCTGAGCATTGGAAGAAGGCTCAACTGCTGTGATTGAACTGATGCTCAAGGTGGAGTGGATTATCCTGGGAGCTCAGAGTTCAAAATAACTATCAGGAGGATGCCTTCTAGTTCGAGTTCTGTGCAGGTGTTGAGGATGGCTTGAGGTGAGGGAGCTCCTAATGAGAACAGTTTGATGGGACCAAATGATGGTGATGGCAATGAGTACATCCCTCGCTAAGAGGGAGTGTTATTTTTTTAGCTTGGGAGGTACTCCGCATGTTTTTCTTGTATGCAGAAGTAACCTTGTACCTACACTACTAGAAACTTGACTTTGTAATGGGTTTTTACAAAGTTTTGATAAAGTGGTTCTTTTATTAAAGTGACTTTTTAATAATATGTGTCTTCTAATATTAAAGTGACTTTATTTCATAAACTTCACTTATTTTATAAAGTGAATTGTACTTTAATATTTTAAGTGATTTATTTTGGAGGGAACGAATCATGTCCATTGATCATGTAAATGAAACATTAGATCTTGGCCTTTGGATTTAGGGATGAGGAAGGTGAAAAGACACTTGGAAGGTGAAGGTGAAAGGATTGTTGGGTGTTGTAAGTAGATTTCTCTTGCTGGAAATTGTAATCTTGTTGCTGATATATCTTTCCTGAAGCTAATAAAATCTCTCTCTCTCTCTCTCTCTCTTTGGGTTTCCCCACATTGGGGTTTTCCCTGGATGGTTGCCTAAATTTATGAGTATTACATGGATGTGTGATTGTTTTTCATTGTGTTTATTCCACTGCAAAATTTATTAACAATGTGTATTTATGCTCATAATATTTTCTGAATGTGGGTTTATACATTTTAGAGTTCATAGATGACAGTTATCTCTAGGTTTCTAAGTGTATGACATGTTAATATTATGGTAGCTTCGGGAGGTATGGACCTCTATTATGACCTATGACGAGACTAGAATCCTCCAGAATGAAGCAAAGAATTGAAAGAAACCCTAGACAAGTTGTCGGCTGAACAAATATATTTATATTGAATTTATTGATGCCCAGAAAGAGAAGTCGGCCCAGTTAGACTGGCCAGGTCGGACCCAGTTAGACTGGCCAATACACTATAAATACATGGTGCCAGTTTCATTATTTGTCATCTCAGCAGTTGCAGTGAGAGAAATATCTGTGCAGGCAGTAGCAGTTTGGTGCGCAGGTTTTCTGGGAGAGCTGGAAAGTGGTGCGCTAGATTCTGGGTGGGATCATCTGTTCAATTTAATTTCTATTCTTTTTCTTGGTGCATTTAGCCTCTCTTGGCTATAGATTGCAGCCAAAATTCTCTTCTCGATCAAGGTCAAGGTGCTCGGAGGGTGGCTTAAGGCCCGTGGTTGGGTGACGAGGGTATCATCAATGGTTAAACGAGCACAATCCTCTATATTCTAACAGGTTATGGGCCCACACCCCCTTTAGTCAGCCTAAAACGCTGGAAGGAAACATAACCGCTAGGTATTGAGCTCATTGAGGAACTGCCGCTAGGTTTACTAGCAGGAGCAACTTCCAAAGAATTGCATCTAGGGTTACTAGTAGTAGCAGTTGCAGAAACCCTAATTCTCAGATCTGGCACCTTGTGATGGAGCATCTTTCTCAAGGAGAAGATATCCAGATACACCCTAACTCAGCACACCTATTGACTTTCTCAGAAGAGAGAAATGACGCAATTGAATATTTGGATCAAGGCATGACCAATTATCAGTCAACCGAAGACATGTGCGAAACAATCAGCCTCTTACATTACTCAGCACTTACCGGGACAATTGAAGACGATATGTGGATAATCGACAGTGGAGCTTCCAGGCACATGACGGGAGATGAAGCTAGACTCTCAGATCTAAATGAGAGAAAGACATCGTACAAAGTGGAGCTTGGAGACAAAAGCATCTACCCCGTCGAAGGATTTGGACAAGCCTCCATCAAATTGGAATCAGGTAATCATGTTCACTTAAGCAATGTTCTATATGTACCTGGTTTAGAAAAGAATCTTGTATCAATATCAAGTTTAGAAGACAAAGGAAGCAAAATAGCCTTCATAGATGAAAAGGTGTTATCATGGCATAAATATTCCAGCATAGAAGAAGCTAGGGTTATTGGAAGACGTGAAGGGAATCTATATAGACTACTAGAACGAAATGAAGAAGCCCTAGTACATGATGAAGTGAACCCTAATGAGCTTTGGCATAGAAGGTACATTCATATCAATTATCAAGCATTACCTTTCCTCAGAAAGATGGTTGAAGGGATACCAGAACTGAAGTCTACACACGGAGGAATTTGCAAGGGATGTGCCCTTGGGAAGAACATTAAGAAACCATTCCCAAGCAGCAACAACAGATCTAAGGAAACCCTAGATCTAATACACTCAGATGTTTGCGGTCCAATGCCAGTCAAATCCTTAGGAGGATCTCTCTACTACTTAACTTTCATAGATGACTATTCAAGGAAGACGTGGCTATACCTACTGAAGTCAAAATATGAAGTATTCAACAAGTTCCAAGAATTCAAGGCAGAAATAGAAAACCTTACGAACAAGAAGATCAAGACATTAAGAACAGATAATGGAGGAGAATACACCTCGAAGGAGTTCGTTTCATTCTGCAAATCAACAGGGATTAGGAGGGAGCTAACTGTTCCTCATAATCCTCAACAAAACGGTGTAGC
>ML777298.1:328194-341334 GCA_009831015.1 Picea engelmannii | reverse complement strand
TCCCATTGTAGTTAACATGGGAGGCAGACTGATTGCTGATGTATCATAGACAACGACTTCCCATTATGGGGAGTGGTCTAGGACAATCATTCTTCTTGGCAGTCACTCTAAGTAGTGGTCAAGTAGAATGGTCCGCCTCGCCGTGCAGTCATTCTTTCGAAGTTCACAGTTGTGAGCAGTTTCGAAGAATCGTCCGTTTTGGAGGGTGATGCAGGATAGAAATTCCTCGAGGGTAGACTCATTCTTTCTAGGATACACTTTGTTTAGTGTAGGAGGAATGGCCCAGGGTGGGGAATGGTCTGGACAGTTACTCATCGAGGGAAGACTCATTCGCTCCAGGTTACACTTTGTTTGGTGTCGAAGGAATGGCCCGTGGTGGGGAGTAGTCGAGGCTCAACAATCAGGGATAGTTATTCCTTGAGGGAAGACTCATTCTCTCCAGGTTACACTTTGTTTAGTGTCGGAAGAATGGCCCAGGGTGGGGAATAGTCCACGACAGTCATTCCTTAGGGCAGACTCATTCCCTCTAGGTTACACTTTGTTTAGTGTCGGAGGAATGGCCCAGGGTAAGGAATGGTCCAAGAATTTATCGAGGGTAGACTCATTATCTCCAGGTTACACTTTGTTTAGTGTCAGAAGAATGGCCCAGGGTGGGAAATGGTCCAGGTTCAGAAATCAGAAACAATCCTTCTTCCTTGGTTGAGAAGAATGGGGCAGATAGCCCAGTGTTGATATTCTATATTAAGGGCATACATTCTTTCAGACCTCACAGATGTGAGTGAAAGACTGGCCCAGATGATTAAGATTTATCATAACCTTGTTTCTATGCAGATGAAGACTACTATGGTGGCATACATTCTTTCAGATCTCACAGATGTGAGTGAAAGATTGGCCCAGATGATACAGTTTTTATCATAACATTGTTTCTATGCAGTTTGCTATTTGTTATGAAGGAAAATTTGTGATTGTGTTTCACAAAGTCTGAGTAGTTGTGTACTATTGGAATAGACATAGGTGTGTTCTATAAATTGATATTGTACCAGTTGTCATAGGAGATTATCCAGTTGGATAATAATGACAACTGCTCGTGGTGCTACCAGTTGAATGGTCTGTTGTGCTCAAGACCATACCTCCCTAGCTAGAAGGGAGTGTTAATATTATGGTATCTTTGGGAGGTATGAACCTCTATTATGACCTATGACGAGACTAGAATCCTCTGGAAGGAAGAAAAGAATTGAAGGAAACCCTAGACAAGTTGTCGGATGAACAAATATATTTATATTGAATTTATTGATGCCCATAAGGAGAAGTCGGCCTAGTTAGACTGGCCAGGTCGGCCCCAGTTATACTGGCTAGTCCACTATAAATACAAGGTGCCAGTTTCATTATTTATCATCTCATCAGTTGCAGTGAGAGCAATATCTGCGCAGGCAGTTGCAGGCAGCAACAGTTTGGTGCGTAGGTTTTATGGGAGAGATGGAAAGTGGTGCGCTAGCTTCTGGGTGGGATCATCTGTTCAATTTAGTTTCTATTCTTTTGCTTGGTGCATTTAGCCTCTCTTGGCTATATATTGTAGCCAAAATTATCTTCTCGGTCAAGGTCAAGGTGCTCGGAGGGTGGCTTAAGGCCTGTGGTTGGGTGACGAGGGTATCGTCAATGGTTAAACGAGCACAATCCTCTATATTCTAACATGACATAATATAATGCATGTTGATTTTGTCATTAAATTTCTACATTACTCACAAGCATTATTACCTTTACCTATGGGAATCCCCCCAAGTCTTGGTTAAGCTCTTTTCCGACTCCGTAAAAAATGAAAAAGATTTCCAAGTGAACTTGTCTCTTTCACACTCGTTAAATGGATTTGAAAGGACGTCTATTTGGTACAAGTTTAACTCTTTTCCGAACCAAGTAGACTACTTACGAAAAATGAATACTCTAGTCACCATTTGCTAGAAGAGTTCTCCTCGATATTATTTTATACTTTTTTGGGCCTAGGGGACTAAATATATGAAAAAGGAAATTCTTTGGAGTTAAGTTGTAATCACATTCCATCATCCTGCTTATAGTATTGAGCCTATTTTTGGTTCTCTCTTTCTCATTATAAGCCTCTTACCTCAACAATTTGCATCACTATCCAAGTAGAGCTTTCTATATCTCCTTTGTAGCTTAACACCCTATACCCTAAGAGGAAACATCCCCCCGAGTGTCCATGCCCCGCATGCACTTCCTTACATTGAGCATAGGTATGTTCCATTGTTTGGATCTAGTTGCTTACTTGTAACACTCGTTTCCTCTCCTATATCATAACATTTCTTTGCCTATGAAAAAACAAAAAAATACAGGCGGGAAAAGAATATTATCCCATATCAGTAGCAATTGTGTCGCCTTTGAACATAGCGAAATTTTTTGAGTCCACTTTCATCCAAAGTTTTGGATTAGCATGACCTTAGGAAGATAAACTCGTTACTTAGAGTTTACTCCTCCGAATGGTTATTTCTTCCAGTCCCTATGGAGAGTTTGTTGATGCCTCTTGCATTACAAAGTTTTATCATTAAGTCTATGTTGCCTGAGTTATCCATATGTCTCATGCTCTTGTTCAAAGGAAGTCTATAAGCCTGTGTCA
Source organism: Picea engelmannii (assembly GCA_009831015.1). Lineage (NCBI taxonomy): Eukaryota > Viridiplantae > Streptophyta > Pinopsida > Pinales > Pinaceae > Picea > Picea engelmannii. Next base: position 338,708 of record ML777298.1, on the reverse strand, counting down.
GCCATTTCTCAAAACTATTGACTTTGCATGTCGGCCATACCCTCGGTGTATCTTAGAGTCACATGAATTTGTAGTCCTACCATGCACCCTCGTCCTACTTTCATTATGGGTAGGTAATATTGAACCCAATAGTTGACACCTCCTCATTGGTCGTTGTCTAAGGGTTTCCCTTGTGTTCGACGACAACAAATCTATTCACACATTGGGATTCGTGCAGTGTCTTGGATTCCATTAGCCTTATTGGTGGTTTCCTCACCTTTGTCGACAATTTTCCTTATTGGATGCTATTTAGAGGGTCTCTTTCGTGCACTACTTGCATCTGGTGCATGCGAGGGATGCACAAGGTCGTTGGTTCATGAAAATACTATTCATATGAGCTTCTTTTAATGATCAAGCTATTTCTTTGTACCTCATGTTGAATGATGAGAGATGCCCTAATACTCTCCTTTCAGTGGGTCTCCTTCCATCGACTTCATCTCATCTATTCTAGAAATGAGACCTAGAGTCCTATGAGTACCTAGAGTCTTGCAGTCATTAGTGGAAGGTTCTCCTATCATAGATAGTTGGGAATACATCAATGTCTTCTGATCGATTGATTCTTCAAGTGTTCAACCTCGACACCTTTATTCACACTTGTAGAATGTATTCACTGCCTTGATACCTACTTTTATTATCGTTAGGTTGTCTCACATTTGTTAATGATATACATTAATGACTAGTAATCAAATGAAGTCTCATTGTGTTCAACGTCAACTCCTCTATTCACATGATGTAGGCTTTCACCTTCGAAGGATAGTGTAGAAGACCTCCAGCTTACAGTAGCAACATTCCTAATCTATTGTTGTATTTCAATGGACCAGTACTTATATGAATTCAGTAATCATGGGAGATTAGATTGTACTCCATTGTATACAAATATCTTCAGATTGATTTTGAGATTGGATTCCACTATGCCTTGTTCATGACTATGATGGCCTATGGCATATGTATTCTTTGTATTTCCTATTCATGGCCATGAAAAACTATTTGATATATTTCCACATGGATTTGCAGTGTAATTCAGATTAGAAGGCATGTGTACAAAGTCATTATGGATTGTAATGAGTAACTAGTACTTTGAGATGAGTCTCCATTACTCCACTTCTGGTAATTATAATGTATTTTGATCATTGTAGATACTCCTCTGACCTCACACATTAGGGGGCATCCGTTACAACAAATTTTGCCTCACCCCATGCAACTTGCTTGGATGACATTTCCATTTCCCTATGCAGAATTGAAGTCCCCTTTTGCACCTTCCAGAGCCAAAAAAAAATATTTTTCCACATATACACTCCCTATCAGTTATACAACAAGTGTATATGCAGGTTTCTCCACTGCAGCCCATGTACATTGGGTTTGGTGCTCAAAATTAAAAATTATGTCGGGTTTCCATGCCATGTCACGAGATCCATGATCCTTGACCTTCCATATACTGGAAACGCTCTGAATCGGCCCTTCAGTTCCATTTGAAGGATATAAATTGATCCATATCCAAGCCTTGAGGGATTCAACAATTCAACTTTGAGAGAAAAGACACTCTGGAGAAATTTCACTTCATATTGAGTCTGCATCCCTTTGTCCTTGAAAGTATGAACTCCTTGTTCATACCCCAAGCTCTACCTTCTTTGTGATGGAGAACCTCATCGACTCCTTTATATGAGATTTCCTTTGGTGGAGGATTGAAGTGGTGGAGGCACAGCTGGAGGGACTTAGTTTCTCGGTTCCGATATGTGTCGTTACACAAGTTTGTCACCTATGTACTTGTATTGATTATTTTAATAGAAATACTCTTTTCTTGTCCAATTGATATCTTGCAAATATTTGAATTATTATTCCATGGGCATATTTTTCATGTATGTTAATGGATTATGCTAATATATATGCTAACACTATACATTACCACCATATGCTTGCGTATCTTGGTTGTTGAGGACAAGTTGCATGTATAAATCTAAATCTCTCCCCTATGTGAAGTGAACATATACACATATTTAGTAATATTGAGTTCAATTTCACACCATGTCTTGTATGTGAATACACGTGTTTACATTTTGAAGTTGGAAATTTCTATGAATGAAATGACTCTACACAATGAAAAAAATTGTCGAGTAATGTTGTTCAAGATATCCAAGAAGAATTGTCCATTGGATATAGCTTGGGTGGTTGGGAGGAATGATTGTTACCCTCCGCACCCAGGTTCAATTCCTTGTAAGTGACATGTTATGCCCTTAAATGGGTTTATTCCGAAAATATTTGCCTCCCTATGTTCCCTCATGGATTGCGGGGAGTTAACATGGAGTAGCGTGCACCCCTGGTGCTGTGAACCACATGGAAAAAAAAAAAGAAAAAAAGAAAAAGATAGCCAAGAAGGGAAAGCTTACAATGGAAATGATAGTATTGCAAATGGCTGCATCTAAAAATAATAAAGGCATAGTCTCATTGTTGAAAAAAAGGTTTGTAATGGTGTTATTCTAAGAGAGGGGGATTGTACTACCCTCTATTTCAATCTCTAAATTACAATATGTTAAAAATTATAAAAGCATGTTTTTTTCTCCATGAATTGATGGCTCTGAAGAGGTTTGAGGGTTGAAGCACCACAAAGGTACCCACAATATTTGAATCAATATCTAGAAAAAAATTGCAAAACCATATTAAAGATGTTATTTCAATCAGAAAATGGAAACACATAATTCGATGTTTGACCTAGGTGAGAAATTGTGAGGATACGAAACAATTGTGATAGGAAGCATCATCCCATGGCCCATAATCATCCCTTATACCAAACCTTACACTAGACAATAGGGAAAGACATTGAAAACGATAACACATGCAATTTTCAAAAACTATGCAAATAGAGACCTTAGTGGCATGGATAAAACAAAGATAACTACAAATGTACATAACTCATTCACTGTAACCCAATTGTAAATTTAATTCATCAAAAAATTCAACTACAAAGTCAATGATTGACTTTGCAATTATACCCTTCAATGATATAAATCTACAATCAAGTTAAGAATAGACATACAAAACATGCNTTATTCCAAGTATTTCAAAGTATCTATTTTTTAAGAATTTTCAATGCATAGAGTACAAATAAGAATGTAAGTCTTATTTTGAGAATTGCACATGAAATCCATTTTAAAAGTGTGGAATTTTGTTTAAAGAACCCACGATAATATTGTAGACAACAATATTTTAATTTTGATAGTTATTTCATGTTAAAAAATTTCATCCACTTTTCAAAAATTAAAAACACAAGACATAAATATTTTAGTTTCGGAAGTTACTTTATCTTCAAAAATTTCATTCTCATTTCGAAAAAAGTAAAAACACTTTTAACAAAAATGAACCCACGAAGATATAGGCTGAGATTTTTATTTTTAAAAGTCCCTTTATTTTTAAGATTTCACTCAGAAATTGTGAAACAATAGGTGAAAAAAAAGGAGGCAATTGCTGAGGGTGAAAAACGATTTTGGCTTTTTTAAAGACTGATTAAATTAAATCCCCAAGTGGGACGACGGAAAATTTAATAAGGTTTAATTTATATGAATAATTGTTTAAATAATTTATAAATTTATTTATTTAATTTAAAAATATTAAAAAATTTAATTTTTATGAAATTGAATAAAATATTTATAAAAATATATGATAATGATTACGACGCTGGGTAACATTCATTAAAACTAAATTTAATAAATTATAAAATTAATAAATTATATAGATCAATATATTAAAACTTTTATATTATAAAATCTATTAAAACTTTTATATTACAAAATCTTATTAATTAATAGAAGATTAAATATATTGTATTTATAAAAGTGATAATTCATAAACTTTGCATATAATTAAAATTCAAGTTAATATATTTAATCATTTTTGAAACAATAATGTATAATTAAATAATTTTTAAATTTTAATATGATTATAATGATGATTAATGTTTATTGAGATTAAAATCAGATCAAAATTAATTTATTAGAATGATGAAAAGTAAGAGATTATTTGGATTTCTTTAAAATTTTATTTTTTAATAAATTATATAGATCAATATATTAAATTTTTATATTACATAATTTTATTAAATCTTGTTAATTAATAAAAGATTAAATATATTAATTTTATAAAAATGATATTTCATAAACTTCCCACATAATTAAAATTAAAATTAATATATTTGATAATTTTTTAAACAACAATGCATAATTAAATAATTTTTAAATTTCAATTTGATTATGATGATAATGATGATGATTAATGTCTACCGAGATCAAAATGAGTTTATCGGATCCGATGAAAGGTAAGGGATTACTTAGATTTCTTTAGAATTTTATTTTTGTACTCAAAAAACATCGAGAGATGTGTTCCAAGATCACCTTAGTTTTGATGAGTTAAAAAGTTATGAAGGTTGGTATTGTGATAATCTTTAGAAATTGAGATTAATTTAGGTATATGCAGGACATTTTAAAAGAAAATCCTTTTCATCTTCAACCATCTTGGTGTCGCAAAGATGACACATTATTTAATCCGAGAGTGTTTTGGGAATTGCCCAACACCTAATTCAATATGGAGATCATGACAATTTATTCTTATTTTAGCAATGTTGATTTTGTTTTCTACACTAGTCAAAATAGAGAGATACTTTTGATTTTCAAGATTATGGTTGATCACTTCCTTATAGTATCTTAATTTTATTTTATTCTCTAATTCTTTATCGCACTTAATTTTTTTCTTAAATTTAGATGTAATAATATTTTAAATATTATAATTATTCTACAAAATGATCTCTTCCTTTACACCCTAATGATTTAGCCAAGACTTGGCATCTTTATGTCATCCCTACTTGACTCATAGGTGGTTTTGGCTAGAGTTTGAAGCAATTTTGGGAAGTCTCTTTCCTTCCATGTTGTTGAACTTGTTCTTGTCCATTAGGTACCTAGTCATAGCCATGATCTCAATGGGGAAATGACTCACTTCTATGAGGATAAGAAAGGATATTTCCTTTAATTTTAATATTATAAGTTATAAAATTATTTTGGATCTACTCTATATTTCTCCATGATTCTCTAGATATATTGCATCCCGAAACTTTATATCCATATATTATAGCGAGAGTGACAAGTCTCAAAGAGGATTTTTTTCTCATCTTGTATCCAAAGTTCCACTAATTTAAAATTATTTTCAAGCCCATAATAACTTTCCACCCTCCATTCATCCTTTTCTCAATTTTATAGTTCCAACTGATCTTGTGACGAATCTTGATGCCAATATATTTGTACAAATGCACTTCCTCCAACTTGTTATTGTCATATATGACAAGATCGTAAGTGATCTTTTTGTAAATTTAATTATCATAATTTTGTTTTGGTCAGTGTTAACATTCATATCTGTATTGGAGAAAAAATTCTTAAGGATTCTTAGTTTCAAGATCATAGAGACTCCTCACCATAATAACGATATCATCAATGTAAAGAAGAAGGGTGATGACTATACCAACAAGAGTTAGGCCGACACAAACTTCTTGCAAACAATTTACTAACTTGTCAACGAATATGCCAAAAAGGGTAGGAGACATGGGAAAACCTTGCTTGACTCCTATATTACATTTAATTTCTTTCAACTAGCCCTCAATGATCTTAAACTTGGTGATAACATTCTCATACAACCTTACAGGTGCAACTGTTGACTCGAAAGGAACTTTTAGCTCTTCTAACCTATTTCAAAGGTACATCTTGGGCATTATGTCAAAAGATTTTCTAAATTCAACGAAGCAACAAATGATATTGGTTTTATTATTGTGACACTCCTTCATAATGATCCTAAGAATAACAAGGTGGCCCACAGTAGAATGATAAGTCTTAAATCCATCATGTCCTTTAGCTATTTTTTCATGGCTTTCTATCCATATGCTAATCTTCTTTTCCAAAATAATTCCATATATTTTGGCTAAAATGGAGCTAATCATAATGATTCTATAATTAGAGGGAATTTGTTATCTCCGCTTTTAAAAATAGGTATAGTGAGGCTTTGCATCTAAGGTTTAGGGAATCCCTTCTTGAATGTTAGATTGAGGATCTTATGTACATGTGAGAGATGATGATAATCCCTCCAGTTTTTAAAATTTCATCTTTGTAACCTTCGATGTCCTTAGATTTCCCTTTTGAGAGTTCCGTAACCTTAAACTCTCCATATTCATTATATATAGAAACATTTGGAATGTTTTCCACATCATTATGGGATTTGTAAACATTTTTAAAGTAGGAATTCCATTCCTTCAAGGGAATCATATTATTTTCTTTATTTTTACAAGTTATAATTTTTCTCTAGAATTTCTTAGGATCTAGCTTAGAAAGGTGCAAAAACTTCTCTTGCTTTCTATTTATATAGTGCCACTTTTTCCTTTTAATTAGGGATTTGTACCTATTTATCTTATCATATTTTAAGGCTCATTAGAAGCATCCCTAATGACTTTTCTAGATTTTTTACACTTGTTATCATACCAAGGGTTGGTTTTCTATTCTTTTTTTTACATAACACCTCAATACAAATGTTGTTAATGGAAGTAGAACGGATAGTTGTAAAATTATGATAGGGGTCTTCAATATTGTTCTTATATTATAGGATACTTAATTTACTATTTAAATCCTCTAAGAAGAGATTGGCTTTATTTTTGTCAAAATGAAAATTTCTTTGGTTACTAGAATTTTCTTCAATGGGGAATTTGCACATGTCAAAAATTAGAGTTAGGGTTAATGGTTTATGATTATAGTCAGGTTCAAGGTCATTTAAAAGATCAAATTTTAATATCTGGTTGTATATGGGGATATCAAATATCACATAATACATAACTTTGTTTCCTAGCCCATAAATACAAGTCATCCAGTTGGATTTCAACCATCTCAATAAACCATTGCAAATTATGAGATCTTTAGAACTATCGAGATTGATTAGCTCGATACCAAAAAAATTCTTAGTTAGGTCTTTGTAGTTTATTTTGTGTCTATTAATTAAAATAAGATCATCATCTAGCCATAGAGGATTAGAGTTGGAGTCATTGCTTAAAATAATATCTTGGTTAGTTGTTGTTCTAACTACATTAAATTATCCTAGCATAAGGATATTACCTTCATTTCTTGAACAATAAATATCTTGTTCTAAGCTATTGTAAGGAAAAAAATTTCTAGATTGTTTTTCTTCTAAATGGTAGAATTAATAGGTACAAAATAACATATTTCTATATAAATATTACTAGCATTAATGTCTAAAATATCCATACACATGTACTGATTGAGAGGGTCTATCTTATGAAAATGAATGTGAGGAGAAATGAGATTTTTAGTGTAACACGATATGCCCACAATCCCTCTACTATAGGATTTCTTGTTCCATGTCGACCACAAGACAAATCCTTCTATGTTAGGGACCTTAGATTCTTTATCCTCCCAAGTTTCAAATAAAAATATACTATCGATTTCACTTGGAATCCAACTTAACATAATACCTTTGCGCCATGTAAATCCGTGACAATTCCAAGAGAGGATTCAAAGTTTCCCAAATTCCTATTTTTTATTGTATTTTTTGTCTCTGTCTCTAATGAAATCATTTTTGTTGGGTATGTGTTATATTCTTTGCACGAGTAGTAGTCTCTGCGTTGCATCGGGTGCGTATGGGGGTTCAGGGGCAGTGCCCTCGAGTTTTTTTTTCCTCGGGAAATGTGTCACATTTTGGGCAATTTTTCGACACATGGTTTTTTGCCGATTGTTTTCTATTTTCGATTAAGGAATTAGGGTTGTTGACTAATCCAAGTCATTGGGCTAGGGTTTTGGATGCCGCTGTCTCCTATATGTATATTGTATTGTAAACAATGTATCACCATGAATGAATATAGAATATGTTGGTTTTCCCAGTTTGGGTTTCCAGGGGAAAAATCTTTGTGTAATGTTTGTATTTTCCATTGTATCTTTTCTGTTCTTTTACTGAAAATATGTTTGCAGTAAATATTGTACAAGGTTAAAATATACAATTTTGATTCCTAATTATTTTCCTTTTGAAGTTCCTTCTTTAATTTAGCTTGGCCTTGTGGAATGAAGTGTTCATTTATAAATATGCATGACCCTTTTAATCTCATATTTACCAAGTATGTCATATTTATGGTCATTGGATTTTACATTAACACCAATCAACCTCACTTTATGTTTGATTCAAGGTATTTTTTAAGGATTCAAATATTATACCTATGTATAATATTCTAGGCGACTATTTCCATTTGAAAAATCATACATATAGATATGTGGGTGAATATTCAATAAAAACATATAATTTACTATAAAAAATTGTAATGTTTTGGTAAATATTATCAATTTAATCATATGTGTGTAAAAAATAGGCAATTTTAAAATCAAATTGGTAATTTTTGTTTCGAGAAAATAGCAAAAAACTAGTAAATTGATGAAATTTTTCCCTTAAAAAATACCCTAGTTTGATTATTTTGTCTAACCTCTTTGCTAATATATGAGGCAAGTTGTTTCAATTTTCAATTTATTTTTAGCTCTTCTTTTACTATTGCTAGCACGCCAACAACTTTGTACTCTTTTATACAAAAACTTATAAGGCTTAAGGCTCTTTTGTTATGCTTGTGATCTAACTCTTTAATATTGTCCCTCACATTACGATTTTCATATGCCTCTCCTTCTTGGGTTAATTTTTCTTTTTTTATTTGTTTTTCCATTTCTTGTAATCTAACCTCCATTTTCAACAACTAACTCTCCTACCCTTATATTATATCGTTTATCTATGTATGCATCCTATCTTCCAAGGATGTAAAATTATTATCAAACATTACCTCTAACTCTGTTTGAAGTTTGTCTTCTCTCTCTTCTCTCCATTTTTCTAATGATTCTATATGTTCATAAATATTATATAGGGTTACTTCACTAGGCCTCCCCTTGAGAGGTTTTGGTATCTATATTGAATTTATTATATAGGAAAGCAAAGGAATAAATACGAGTTATAGAAGGAACATGTGCACCTGGTTCACGATAGGGTTTGAATAGAAAAAATCACCATAGAGAAAGCACCATGCTTGAATCAAGAATCACCGAAAATAATATAATCATCGTGCTTCATCATGCTTGTATCACCACAGAGAATTTAATCACCGTACTTCACTGTAGAGAATATAATCACCATGCTTATACCACTATAGAGAATATTATATCACTGCAATTGAAAGTCAAAATGCTTGTATCACCACAGATAAGACCGTTCATTTGAAAATAATATGATCTCCTTACTTCACCATGCTTGTATCACCACCAATAATATACCAATGCTTCACTATAGATATTATGTCAATCCTTCACCGTCGACAATATATGCTAGAATGACAACTAATCAAGATATTCTTTTAAGCAACAACTCCAACCATAATCCTAGATTGACCATAGAGAATATATTTTTTGAATTCTCTCTCTCTCTCTCTCTCTCTCTCTCTCTCTCTCTCTCTCTCTCTTAGATCTATCTTAACTCTAGATCTAGGGATCAAATCTATCGAGGTGTAAAAATTTCCTCAGTTTTTGCACTCTAAAGAGGTTTGCATATCGAGGAATTTGATCCCTCTCAAGGCATGATAAAAATTGGGTTAAGATGGATCTACACTAGTTCTTAACACACACACACACACACACACACACACACACATGCCACATGTCAACTCCATGTTGATCACCGAAGGGATTACACATCTCCCTTCAAGTGAACACCACACTATTGAAATTTTTTAACCTTAATAAAGATTTTACTGATGGTGAAATATTTTTCTTAAGGTGGAAATTGAAACATTTTTCTTGTTATTAATATATTATTTAAATTCCATGTGTAAGGAATTACACATTTCCCTCATAATCACATGTAGAAAACCCCTATCAACATTTTTATTTATTTATTTATTTATTTTTAAGTTCAATATTTATATATATATATATATTACTTAAGGTGCACTTGATTCACTATAAGGTTTGAATGACAACAATGACCATAGAGAAAGCACCATGCTTGTATTAGGAATCACCAAAAAGAATATAATCATCATGCTTGTATCACCACAAAGAATAATCACCTTACTTCACTATAGAGAATATAATCACCATGTTTATATCACTATAGAGAATATTATATCACTGCAATTGAAAGTCAATATGCTTATATCACCATAGAGAACACTGTTCATTTTGCAAAGAATATGATCGACTTACTTCACCATGCTTGTATCAACGCAAAGAATATATCAATTCTTCACCATAGAGATTATGTCAATCCTTCACCCTCGACAATATATGCTAGAATGACAACTAATTAAGATTTTTTTTTAAGCAATAACTCCAACTATAATCATTTGTTGACCATAGAGAATATATTTTTTGAATTTTCTCTCTCTCTCTCTCTCTCTCTCTCTCTCTCTCTCTCTCTCT
>ML777298.1:307449-322784 GCA_009831015.1 Picea engelmannii | reverse complement strand
ATATATATATATATATATATATATATATATATATTAACCTAGATATAACCCTAAGTATTAATGAAGTAAGTAGTATATAAGGTGAATTTATATAGGGTGAAATTATATAGGTTATATATTAGTAATTTGTGATATCATAATAAGAGTAACCCTAAGTATTATGTAATGTAATAAGTAGAGAATAGTATATTAGGACTTAAATACTAACCCTAATAAAGTAAATAAAGTAAGTAGTATATAAGGTGAAATTATATATGTTATATATTAATATACTAAGAGATTGTAAAGTAAAACTTAAGCAATAATATATAATATAAAATTACTTTAAATAAGCTAAAGATAATACTATAAAGTAAATTGTTAAATTTCTTAATAAGAAGGGGTTTATCTATATTTTATGGTAAGAAGAAGTGTAGGGAAAAAACAAAGGAAAGGAGGAAAGAAACAAACCTAATAGTTCAAACCTGATTGTTCTGACCTGATCTTCTAAGGCTCCTTAGTTTAGACTTAATAGTGGTTTCATTGGATGACTATATAGACATCCTAGGGTAGGACTTTCTCAAACTTTCCATAGTAGTTTCCATTCCACATTAAAATCGTAAATGATGTTCTTGAATGGGATCGATACTTGTGGTGTCCCTATGATGACTAAAAGAAGGCTAGGGAGGATGTCAATATTGTCAACCATGAAGTTGATTGAGGCATCCATTGAATTTATAGGAAGTCCTTGTATCGTCACACATCAGCAAGAAGATATGGATTCAAGAAAAGGATCATTTCCTACCAAATATGGTGAATACCATGTAGAGAGTAGGTTGGTAGCATTAGAGACTTTTGTGGAGTCAATATTGAAAAAGATTAAACAATTGTGCACTTTGAGAAACCTAAAGTAAGACATTGGAGGAAATATTGAAATTGCACTAGCATTAGATGTGGAGGTCATTGGAAAAGGCACTAGCTAAGATGAAACGAGTTGCACGCAGAGTTGTGCAAAATAAAAGGCATTTTGGATGAAGAATTTTATGTGGAAGAGACCCAAGTATTGGGTCTAATTAGTGCAATGAGGCACTCACATGAAATGATTCTTAGTTGCAAGATTTTGAAATAATTGAAGTAAGGGTTAGTGGACTTGGGCCTTTCATTGACACACTTTTACATTGTGAAGACTAGTAATTTGAGGACACTGTTGACATTGTTTTAGATACATTGCAGGACTTACAAACAATGATCTTATAGGTTGACCAATTATCCATTCAAAATAAGTGGTTGAGTAAGTATTCTAAGAGGTAAGCCAAGAAGAGACAACATGGGACAAAGGTGACCAAGGTACCTTTGTTGAGAGTTGAATCAATTCAAGACTCTTAGTTGGATGCAAAAGTGGGAGATAAAGATTTCCCTCACTATGATGTAGTTGACATCATTGAGAGTTTTGTAGATTAGCCATAGCGATTTATGATTTTCAATTGATGGTAAACCAATATCAAGAATTGGGTTGTATATTGTCATAAAAGGAAGCAATTCTAAGATACTTAAGCATGAAACACATGTTAGACACTTTCGTTGGTAGTGGCCTTGGAAACCACTTGCCATCTCCTTTTCTATAATAAGTTGCAGGGTGGGTCACTATATCGGAGTAGGTAGTGAAGCCTAAAGCATCGATGGAAAATGTTCCTGGGAAAATTATGTTTAGAGATGACTTAGAAATATGAAGGAGAAGGTGGTGGTATTTTCTTAGCTAAAAGAAGTTTTACTAGATGACTAATGTGTGGATAAAATTCATTGTTTTAGGCTTGAACAAGTGGATTATCATGGTTTGCAGTAATCACCTATCTAGTTCAAATATTGAGGGATAAAAGTGTTGATAAAAGTGTTTAGAAGCATGGAAAAATTGGTTAAGTACGAAAGTAGTAGTATGTTGGAAAGTTTCAAGTGACCTTATTGGTGAAGGTTGAGTTGTAGCAACAACTACGTTGGAGTGACCTTCTTGTACATACGACCTTCTTGGTCAAGGTTGACTTGCAGCAACAACTATGATGCAATCATTGTATATACGACCTTCCATGGACAGTCTTCGAGTGAAAATATAAGAGGGATTTCTTGGTATGAAATTGATCCCAGAATCGACGCATAGCATTCGTTTTCTTGACACGCCGATGCAATATGCACCTCGGTATGAAATTGGGCCAAGGATTTATTTGGTTTATTTCAATCACAGTACATTGAAATGGGCAATCTTTATCTTACCATTGTGTTTGACCAAATAAACACAACATATGGCTTAATACTCATGGTGTTTTGTGCGTATTTTATGAGTATTGGGTTATAAAGTGATTTTTTTCTCCAATATCCATGTCGTGATGTCTTAATATTTTTGAAAAGGTGTTTAGGAGTGGGTGATAGGCCATTTGGGTGCAATTTGGGGGTTGAGGTCCAAAGGGAGTGAAAGGGAAAGTGTAAGTGTAAGGACTCGACTTAAGGGTGCATGATTAGTATTTCTGATTTGGTATTTTTGGTAACTGTCTCATGATGATTTGTAAGATGATTAAAAAGATGTATTAGTGTGTAGACTAGAAGGACAAAGGGTGTCTTGTCTAGTAGGGGTGAACGAGGTGGCTTGGCAATGCGATGAATTGTGTGTCTAAGCCATGGCAAGGAAATAGTGTTAATAAGTGCATTGAAGATGTGTGAATGAAGACATGATCTTTATGGATTATTATGTTTTGGCCTAAGATGGATGACAACGTGGTCTCATGTTGGGTGTTGTTCAAGTATGTTTGACTCATGGAGGTGGCATGGTTTGCCTATGGTTGGCTAGAAATGATGCAACATTACCTATGGTGAAACTAGCACTCTGACATTTCACAGAGTTAAAGGTTCTTGGCTTGAGTTTGGTCAAGACATGTCGGCTAGGCATATTCCAAGTGATACAAGAGGTTGGTGGTCATGCCCAACTAGCAAGGTCCCATCAGTGCCATGTAATAACTAAGCTTATTGAGTGGTATGAGACACTAAAGCAAAATGAAAAGTCTAGACCCATGACAAATGGTATCATAGCACACTCGTCACCACTTTCTTAAGGAAAGGTTGGTTCAAAGGAAACATAGAAGAATTTGGTTGGTATTCACTATGACTTGGAAGGAAGTAAGATGTTTCAATGACAAGTTGGGTAGATGGACAGAAGTAGAATTGAATACTAACATTGCAAACTTAGTTCCTTGGCACAACAAGTGGCCAAGACACTTCGTCCCCATAGAATGATGAGTTCTCTTGTTGTTTTAGGAATGTTTGGTATCTATGTAGGCTTGAGGCAATGAGGTGAACCAAGTCTTTAAGGCTTGGACAAGATTTTTAGATCCTCCTAAAGAGTCAAACCATTTATAGAGTATGACATGGAAAACACATAGAAAGAGTTATGGAAAACTAAGATGGAGCTGTGACCATGTGCTTGGAACAGTGGGATCAAGAGATTTGTTAATAACTACACTAGGCAGATGTGGAAAAGCTAGAGAAGACTAACACATGTGTAGAATCTTGGGTTCATAAGGTGGAAAATTTGACCAACCAAGTAGGGAATTGGGAACTACATAAGTTGGGATTCTTCAGGAGGAAGGATGCTCAAGATGATCAGAAAATTATAGCAAAGAAACAATCAAAATTTCCTAAGTCTAGAGGTAAGACTATTTCTTGATTCCTTTGTTACCAGAATTAATTGTCCTTTGAAGACGAAGTTGGAAGAATTGGAACAAGTTTAAGTATAACTGAATTTGAAAGTGAAACTGATAGCCTTAGGAGAAACCCCAGTACAATAGACTTCAAAGACAATGTTGGTTGATAGCAAGTTTAGGAAAGTTCATGGAAAAAGGTTATGAAAATGATTGGCAAGGTGAAGACATAAATGATATTTTTTTTTGTGAATGCAACCATGAGATGGTATCCTTGATAGACACCAATGCAACCCACAATGTTGTAAGTGAACATACCACTACATCACTTCATTGTAATATTGAGAGAAACATGTCCACATTCAAGGTGTTGAGCTCAAAAGTGAAGCCAATAACATTAGTTCATTATGCACCTTTGAAGGTTGAGGAATGGTTTGGTAGACTAGGGATGATTTTAGGGGCTAAATTTCGCTAATGGGCTAATTTTCCATGGTTTTTCCCAAAAAAAGATTCGCTATTCCAAAAATGATTCGCCCAAATTCTATAGGATAAAATTATTTTACCTTAAAAATCGGCAAAATTTTATACAAACTAAATAAAATCCTTGTAAATTTGAATATTTTTACAAAAATATTGCCAAACATTTTATAGTTGGAATGTTAAGGATTAGTAATATTCGCCAAGGTTTCTACATTTTAAAATAAATTTCCATCATTAAAAACATCCCTGTTGGTAGTTTAGACTTTTCAAAGAGATATTCTAGATTTTCCAAGTTTGAAGTCATTTTTACTTTATGTTTGGAATCCTTAACTGGATTCATCATCAAGACCACTTGTCAAAGGTAAGAGTTCCATATTTCCACTTATAAATACAAGATGCAAGAACCATTGTAACAAAAATTGTCGGCTAAATCTAGAAACCCTAATTTAAAACTTAATATAATACTATATATCATAAACCTTAATTTAATATGTGTTAATTAATAATATATAGTAAATTATAGTTATATTATGTTAAGTTAGGAAAGGGATTATAAAGTAATATGGTAGTTAACAAAATTATATAATTAGTATATCATAAACCTTAATAATATATTTTAATTAATATAAATTAATTAGTAAAATTAATATATGGTAGACCATATAATATATAAGAAAGATTATTAATAAATATTTTACTATATTTATGTTAAATTATATTATAATGTATTTGTAATATCTTTATAGTTAATATATTAATATTCTATATTAATTACAAACCCTAAATATTGAAGAATAACTAATATTACATAATATATATTATGTAATATATATATATATATAAGTAGATATTAGTGTAGTAGAACCTAGATATTAACCCTAAGTATTAATGAAGTAAATAATATATAAGGTGAATTTATATAGGGTGAAATTATATATCTTATATATTAGTAATGTGATAGAGTAACCCTACTTATTATGTAATGTAATGAGTAGACCCTACCTATTATGTAATGTAATAAGTAGAGAATAGTATATTAGGACTTAAATACTAACCCTAAGTATAATAAAGTAAGTAGTATATAAGGTGAAATTATATATATTAGTATACTAAAAGATTGTAAAGTAAAACTTAGGTAATAATATATAATATAAAATTATTTTAAATAAGTTAAAGATAATATTTAAATAAGCTAAAGATAATACTATAAATTAAATTTCTTTCAAATATTGGAGGCTGATGATAAGACATAATTTTGGAGGCTGCAAAATTGCAAATCTGATTTTGCAGCCTCTAAAATTATGTCTTTCAAATATGATTGGTACATGCTTATGGTTGTAGCATGCAACTCATGCACTCTTCTACTGAGTGCATCAACCACTTTGTTCTCTTTCCCCTTGATATACTTTATATCAAAGTCATATTCATTGAGAAATTTTATCCATGTGTTTTTCCTAGCATTTAGAGTTGCATGATTAAATAAATATTTCACACCATTATGGTCTATCCTCAACTCAAACATTTTCCCCATGAGGTAGTACCTCCACTTACTCAAGGCATGCACTATGGCTTCCAACTACAAATCATGAGTAACATAGTGCCTTTCATGCACCTTCAACTTCCTTGATTCATAACATACAACAAATCCATTTTGACTCAAGACTCCACCAAGTCCTTCTTTACATGCATCTGTGCATACAATGGAGTCTTCATTTGGATCTGCAATCCTTAAAATTGGAGCACTTGTTAATAATTTCTTCAAGTGTTGGAAACTCTTTTCACGATTCAATGTCCACTGAAGCTTCATACCCTTCTTTTGCAAGGATGTGATTGGGTGTGCAATATTTAAAAATCCTTCAATAAATCTCCTATAGTAGTCTACAAGACTCATGAATGATCTGGCCTCTATCACATTCTTTGGCATTGACCATCTTCTAAGGGATTCTATCTTCTCAGGATCCACTACTATCCCATCCTTTGAAATGATATGTCCCAAATAATGAATTTGTTTTTGATAAAATGAGCACTTGCTCAATTTGGCATAAGAATATATAAGAATGTCATCTAAGAATAAAATGACAAACTTATCTAAGTATTCTCTCAAAATACCATTCATTAAATACATGAAGACACCTGGTGCATTTGATAATTCAAAGGGCACCATTGTGAACTCATAATGACCATACCTTGTTTTGAAAGTAGTCTTGTTGATGTCTTCTTCTTGAATTCTTACTTGATGATAACCTGACCTAAGATCAATCTTGGAGAATATTTTTGCATCTTTCAACTGATCAAAGAGGTCATCAGTCCTTGGCAAATGATACTTATTCTTCATAGTTACCTTGTTCAGCTACCTAAAGTCAATGAAAAGTCTCAATGTTCCATCCTTTTTCTTCACAATAAAAACTAGGGCACCCCAATGTGACAAACTTGGGTGTATATACCCCTTCTTTGGGAGCTCTTCAATTTTCATTTGAAACTCCTTCAATTATGGTGTACTCATCTTGTAGGGAGTCTTGGATACTGGAGTTGCTCCACATATCAAATTTATGGAGAAATCAATGTCTTTTTTAGGGGGTAATCTTGGTATTTCCTTAAACATATCTTCAAAATATTTTAGGACTTCATAATATTCAATATTTGACACCTTATCTTTAGGTGTCTCTTCCATATGTGCTGCAAATATTTGACACCCTTTTCTGTAACATTTCTTCAACTGCAATGATGGAGTTTCTCTGATGGTTATTTCCCTGGGAATTCCCTGCATTGTCCTTAGATTCCCTTCCTCATCAAAGCAAGTAAATGCCTTTTTATGACAGTTTAGGATAACATGATGTTGGTCCAACCAATCCATCTCAATTAGACAGTCATAGGAACCTAAAGGCAAGATGTTCAAATCTTCCATGGTGCTCAATCCATTCATGTCCATAAGACATGACTTAACCATCTCATTAACTTTTCTTTTGGATCTAGTAGCTAGCTGCACCAACCAATATTTTCCATGCTTGCTTCTTGGCAAATGCCAACTTTCCACAATCTTAGGATATATATAACTATGACTAGCTCTTGAATCAATTAAAATAACAATGGTTTGGTTGTTGATCATACCTTCCACTTCAATCATATGTGTCTAATACTCTTCTTGCTTTTTGTCCAGGGATGCATAGATCCTTGGTACATTTATGCCCATGTCTTCCACTATTTCATCTTGTTTTACATTGTGAATAGTCCTCACTTTTTCACCTTTGTGAGGGCAGTCTCTAAACACATGATCTCCTTCACAACCCCAACATTGAATAGGTGGTTACTTTGGCCTTTCACCCCCTGTCTCATTCGTTCTGGGTTCTCTAGAAGTTGGTTTTCCCTGAGGATTATTTTTGAATAATGATGGCTTAGTTCCCTTCTTCATATGATCCCTCTTGAATTTATTCTTGTCTTCCCAAGATTTTTGGAAAGTTGGTCTTGCTTTTTGTTGATCATATAGGAATTTAGCTCAGCTTATGATCTCCTCCAATGTTTTGGGATCATCATATTGTATTTTTTCACTGATGAATGATAGAATTCCACTCAAATACCTCTGAATCTTAATTGTCTCATCCTTGATGAAAGAAAAATACTTCAACAGTTCTAAAAACCTTATTTCATATTCATCTATGGTCATACTCCCAATCTTGAGTTCAAATAACTCTTTCATTTTCTTATCATAGTATCTCTTAGTCAAGTATTTATTTTCAAAATACTTCTTGAATTCCCTCCAAGTAACATTTTTCTCTTTAATGTGTTGCACCTGCACAAGATGATCCCACCACATGGATTCCTTTCCCTTGAGTTGATAGATGGATATTCTTCCTTCTGCATGAGAAGAATAATTATGCAATTGAAAATACTTTCTCATTCCCAGTAACCATGTCTCTACATCTTCATCCTTATTGTGCTCACCATCAAATGTAGGAGGTTTGATTTTGTTTATTTCTCCTCGTAGCTCATCCACCCCAAACCTCTTATGCTTCCTGAAAAGAGATGGACTTGAGTTGTTGTGTGCTCTCTTATTGGAATGCCTCGGGGAGTGATGTTTATGTCTGCTAACACTTCTTGTTCTTATTTTCTCATCGGGAGACCTATGACTTCCTAATTTTCTTGAGCCACTCTCCTTATCCAATTTCTTTTATATTATGTTCAAGATCTGCATTAAATTCATGTTGAAGTTCTCTTGCTACTCATTGGCTCTCATAATCCTTTCATTATCATCTTTATGGCTTTGGAAATCCTTCTGCAAATTTTTAATGGTCTCTACCATATTCATGTTTTCATCCCTTCCTTCTCCATGTCCATTGGAGTTGTTAAATGCTCATATGGACATCCATATCTCTTATATCATATTCCTGGTTGTAAGTCCCCTATGCATATTCCATTCCTCTACACTCTGTGTTGATCTTGATCTGATCTATTTATTGTTAACTCTGCAAAATGTGCAGCCAACAAAACTTTGTGAGGCTAATTGTTTCAACAATTTCATGAAAATATGAACCATTCTAGTGCAATAATGCATCATAATTATTTCTTCTTATTTCTTGAAAATAGAATGCCCAGATCAATTTTTTGGGTGAATAATTATATTATGTTGGCCAACACCTTCCCAACGACTGCTTCCATGCTCAATTATGAGTCTTGAGCATAAAGTTATGGTTATTTGAAAATTGCCCATTAATTTTTCTGTTCACTCTTCAACTCGGTGCAATTCTGCATTGTAATTATGTATTTTTGCACCTACTCCATTTGATTTTTCGTAGGATCTCAATTGGGTTTCTTAATATACATATTTTTGACATTTTTTCCAAGTTTCACCTCTTTCTGGGTTCTGGGCTGCTAGTTACAGCCTGCTGAATTTCTAGGCCAATTAGTGTTTTTGGTATGGAATGCTACATGTACCTTCTTTGCCATCTTAAACATTTTTAACATGCCCAGAAATTTAATTCAACTCTAGGAATGTCTTCTATGGTTCAATATCTTCCCATAGACTTCTCTTGCGCCTAAATCTGATTCTGGAGAAGAAATTTATGGTTCGAAGTTAGTTGGGTCTTAAAATTTACCCTCCATTGTTTTTCCTGTAACTTCCTCATAAAAGCTTCATTCGAAGAATGGTTTACACCGTTAGAAATCTCTCTCTGGGACATTTCAGTTGAGATGCAAATATACAATGTACCTAGGTACACTTTTTTCTAGAGGTTTTTGAGTAGCTAAAAACGTTGTTTAGGGCCTAAAAAATGCGCTACAAAAAGATGACCTTCGAACAATATAAAATGTCTTAGAAATTCAATGGTTTTATGCTATTGTACGCCATCCAAACGACTTCGCATGCACAAATTTGAATCTGTACACCCATATTTAGCATGCATAGAAACACTGTAAGGTAGTGCATGCTCTTCACACCTATAACCAATGTGGATCACTTCTATGTCACACCAATAAATGGTGCACACTACTTTTGTTTCGCGCACCATTATCCACTGCGCACAAATTTGGTTCATTCACTAATACTTGTTGCGCGCAATTTTTGTGTCGCGAGCCAATATTTCGCGCGCATTACACTCTACATGCTGCACCATGTCAATTTTTAGTATGCCCCCACCGCACACCAGTACATTGCGTGCACCATTAATTAAATCATCACGCAACAACATATACCCACACTGTGCGCGCACCAACAAAATTCCTTTCCGCTCTGTCAATACTATGTACACCACACGTACCATTATTATGCATGTGCACGTCGCGTGCGCCATTATTACACATGCACCACTCAATCTGCACCGTGCAATGCTAAATTTAGTGCGCACAACCATGCACCAAATTTTTCTGCGCATTACCTCTCTGCATCGCACAACGCCAAAATTGAGTGTGCACACTCGCGCGCCAATATTTTTCATGCATTACCACTCTACACTGCGCAATGCCAAATTTTAAGTGCGCACACCCGCGCGCCAATATTTTCCACGAAATTCCACTTTGCACTGCGCAATACCAAATTTTAGCGCGCCCAACTGCACGCCAACATTTTTTTGCGCAATGCCACTCTGCACTGCACAACGACCAATTTTAGCGCATGCACCCGCACACCAATATTTTTCCACGCAATGCCACTCTACACCGTGCAACGCCAAATTTTAGCGCACGCACCCCCACGCCAATGTTTTTCCACGCAATGCCACTCTGCACCGCGCAGTGCCAAATTTTAGAGTGCACACCTGTGACCAATATTTTTCCACATATCACAAGATTTTCACTATGCATCTTGCATTTTAGTGCACCCACCTGCACACATTCATCTTTATGCACAACAATTCCTCATGTTTTCTATTGCAGAAATTGGGGCTTTTGCCTAATTTTTTCCCAATTTTTACCATTGACATTTTGCAACTACGAAATTTGTTCAATTTCACAATGATGACACCAATTCAACCTCTACAACAACAAATTGTTGTTGGTTGAAATTTCTGGAACAAATGTTTCCCAAACTCAATTCACAAATTGAGAATTTTAAATCAACTAATCTCGCTTCATCTGTCATGGATTCCCTGTAACTTCAAATTCGACTAATTCTAGGTTTGAATTTGCTACAACATATATTAAATCAAGAATATCTCACCACTTGGCTGAATTTCTCAACTTTCCCATAAATTTAATAACATAAATTGAGGCTTTTCCCAATTCCATGCTGTTGCTTCCAAATTTTACCATGGATTCTCTGTAACAAGAAATTTGGCCACTTTGAAATCAATTCTCTGTGGAATTTCACTTCAACTCAACTTGCTTGGCTCATCCAGGCTCAGTGTTGAAAACTAGAGCTCTGATACCATATTGTAACATCCTCGGCCACCCATGTCGGACCATGCTACTCCAGAAAACTCTGTGATACCATATTGTAACATCCCCAACATCCAACTGGGTTATTCCACATAAACATTTTCGAACTGTATGCAAATTAAAACATATACACACAAAAACTCTTGTGAAACTTTATATATAAACTCAAAATAGACAAATACATTCTGTAAATGCACAGATTCATACAAAAATAACAATATCATATACATGCAACATAGTCAGGCAATACCCATAATTATAAAGACAATTTTAATCCACACATAGGATAAACCCATAAAAATAAACATATAAATAATAATGCAGCATGTAATTTATCACAGAATTGACACTCATCTTGGTAATAATATCACCAACTACGTGCAAACCTTCCACGAACCTTCCAACCTTAGACCACGCTACTCATCACTCTCAACAGTGGGTCACCCCCCGAGATGGGACTAAACTCCACCCAGGTAAAGGGATTCCTAACCAGGATGACATATCTCAAACAATAGGAAAGACTACGTCACAGGTGCCAACTCAAACTAATAGCCTCCAGTCCCTCATTCCCCACATGTATGTCCCACCCCAGGAAGTGTGCCCCTTCTCTACTCAACAGTTCCTCAGCTACCCCACTTCCCTTCCAGGGCTTCAACAATAGGTCGGACATGAAGTCTCAGAGCCCTATAATTGCAGTTTAGCACCTTTTGGAATCAATTCCCAGCAATTCTCTTACCTAGAGAGAAATTTCTCATGGGCCTGACAACCCACCTCTTCAGTATCCCACGGTCTTGAAAACCCACTTCTTTAGTCCATTTCCCAATCTAACTAGTTAGAGGTACGGGTATGGGTACGGGTATAGGTATAGTGATAGTAACAGAAAGGTATGGAGGACAAATGAATGAGTGAATGAATGATGATCAAATGAATTAAGTCCAAACTATATGTATGCATGTTCCCAACTTGACACTTGTCATGTTGGGAGCTACTTTGGCCCACTTGTCCCCATCCTTAGAACTTAGTATAAAATAATTATCCATACTTTATACTTTAAGGAATATTAATATAATATTCATTTTTGGCTTAAGCTCCCTAGCTTAGCCCTTTTCCTTAACTTTTATCCCCCCACCCTTTCCCTAACTAGTGAAGTTTAGTCCCTCATACTCTTTTATCGTGGTCGGTCTACACACAATAATGTATTTTATTAATGATAATACATATACAAAAATAGGATCACTAGCCTTTAGCATCTAGGCTCTTCAGCCTAATTCAATACATAAGCCAGTTAACATTAAAACATATTACTCGTTAAGATAAAATTAACCTATATTAATAATATTATAATTAATTAAATAACTTATTAAACAAAATTCAGTTATATATATATATATATATATATATATATATATATATATATATATATATATATATATATATATATATATATATATATATATATATATATATATAATTCAAAAGATAAATAGTTTCTAACAGTTAAAGAGGTTATTACGCCGAAAGGTGTATACCTATTGGAGATGGGCACAATTAATCACCTTTCAATCTAAAATTCTAATATGATGGCTAACAATTGAAGATGTTGGCATATTCTTAGTCGTCCTCCCAAATCAATGAATGTGATTTACTCTTCATAACTTCCTTTTATTTTTTAATACATCTGTTAACCTGTTTACTTTTTAACATTTACCTAATCATATTAAGAAATTACTGTAGCACCATATGATTGCCACGCTTAAATGATTAACCTTTGGGATTACCACATTTGGATTATTAGCGGGCACTACTTTAACTTCATTTTTAGGGATTATAGGTATCACATAGGCATGCCACATTCCCATGCTATCACATATTTCCTCAGCTTTCCGTGCATTTCATTCTCTACCCTAGATACCCGCCTATCATATTGCATGAGCGTTTCATTTTCTGCATGAGCATGGAGCGTTTCATTTTCTGCATGAGCATGGAGCATTTCATCCCCCAACCCAGATTACAGATGCAATAGGTCACACAGTCCTTATGATTTCCGATTTTCTATTGGAGGTCTCTCTCCTCTCTAAAAGTTCACCCCGTTCGATTTCTCACCCAGTTGCATTGGCGAGAACTGAGCCTAAACACCCTTTACTCTTCTTGTCAAAAAAGATACCATCAAATATGAGAAGAAGGAAGGGGAGGGGATGGGCAAAGAATCCTTCGTTAAGAACATGCCACCCACGCGATACCAATTGGCTATTCCATCCCAGTGGTAACCCAACACCAACTTTGTTCAACTTAGGATTGATGAAAATGGTTGGGCTATTCAAATAAAGGAAACTTTGGATATACTACAAGAATAAGAACAGGACGAATTCTGTGTGTCCATGTTTAATGTGCCCAAATATTTGTTGGCACTGAAGCCTGAAGCGTACATTCAGTTTCCATCAGACCTTATCACCACAAGAGATCTGAACATTATGAGATGGAGCACTAATAACTGGCGGTTGTTGACATATTTCTAAAAAGAATGAATAAACAAGTCAAGTTTCAGTCCGTCTTCCTGGAGGAGTTTAAGAAGCATGACTAGAAAATTCGGAGCTGCTATCACAAGTGCATCGATTATGAGAAAGAAACCTTGGCATGGCTCATGTCTTTAGACGCCACCTTCCTTCTTGAATGTTTGCAGTTTTATGTCAGACACTCCAACACAACCTCTGACAAAGACTTCAAGTAGTTGGGATGAGTCTTAGATATGAGTGGCACTAGTGTTACCCACAACTCTATTGTCGAAGATCTAATGATGCTGGAAAACCAATTGTCGATCTTTCTATTGCAAAAGATTTTTGAATTGCAGATGGGTTCTAAAGTCAAGGTAGAGGAGATTCTCTCGAGGCTGTTAAGGCTTGTTTGCCAAGAATTATCTCCTTTCACCTTGAATTTTCTTGACAAATCAAATCTCCATATAAATGAGAGAGGGAACGTCCTAGAGGTGTTGTACTATGCCATCATCCCCAGTGTTTCCAACAATCAAAATCCAAATCCAAGTGATAAAGAAGAAAGTCAGTCACCTGATACAGTCGACATTCCAACCATTATACAAGCCTTGAGAACTTTTCTATGGAGGGCTCTCTCCTCTCTAAATTTTCACCCCCTTAGATTTATCACCCAATTGCATCGACGAACAATGAACCTAACACCATTTACTCTTCTTGTAAAAAAGGATACCATAAAATATGAGAAGAAGGAAGGGGAGGGGATGAGCGAAGAATCCTTTGTTAAGAACATGCCGCCCACACGAGACCAACAATTCTGCTTTAATGTTATATGAGTCTTTTAGCCAGGACATAACCAAAATTCATTTAAATGAAAACGAGATCAAACAACAAAAGATTCCACAAGCATTTAAAGTATTTTTCTTTAGTTAATGTGCTAAGAGGAATAGGGTTAGGGTTATACTAGCATAGCCACAATGAAGGCCGATAACATATTTAATTTACAAACCCTAATTAGAGTTTATGCTAGGGTTTGTAGATTAATTATGCCTTTCAGCATTCATCAACCACATAATTGTGGTTGTGCTAGTTTATCACACAATTGACACTTATCTTGGTAAGAATATCACCAACTGTGTGCAGACCTTCCACGAACCTCCCAGCCTTAGACCATGTTTCTCATCACTCTCAATAGTGGGTCACCCCCGAGCTGGGACTAAACTCCACCTGGGTAAAGGGGTTCCTATCCAAGCTGGTGTATCTCAGAAAATAGGAAATACTCTATTGCAGGTGCCAACTCAAACTACCAACATACAGTCCCTCATTCCGCACATGCCTGTCCCACCCCGGG
Source organism: Picea engelmannii (assembly GCA_009831015.1). NCBI lineage: Eukaryota > Viridiplantae > Streptophyta > Pinopsida > Pinales > Pinaceae > Picea > Picea engelmannii. The sequence goes on along the minus strand of ML777298.1, from coordinate 307,941 downwards.
ATGTGTGCCCCTTCTCTACTCAATAGTCCCTCGGCTACCCCACTTCCCTTCCAGGGCTTCAACAACAGGTCGAACAGGAAGTCTCAAATCCCTATAGTTTTAGTTTATCACCTTTGGGAATCAATTCTCTCACCTAGAGAGAAATTTTTCACGGGCCTGACAACCCGCTTCTTCAGTCTGCCTCCCAAGCTAACCAGGTATAGGTACTGGTATGGGTACAGGTACAATGATATAATAGAAAGGTAAGGAGGAAAACTGAATGAGTGAGTGAATGATGATCGAATGAATGAATGGCTAATGAATTAAGTCCAAACGATATGTATGCATGTTCCCAACTTGACACTTGTCATGTTGGAAGCTACTTTGGCTCACTTGTCCCCATCCTTAGAACTTGGGATAAAATAATTATCCATACTTTATACTTTAAGGAATATTAATATAATATTCATTTTTGGCTTAAGCTCCCTAGCTTAGCCATTTTCCTTAACTTTT
>ML777298.1:236222-284798 GCA_009831015.1 Picea engelmannii | reverse complement strand
TATATATATATATATATATATAGGTTCAAATCGAGAGGGGGTAGGGTATGTATATTTTCTTAGATTTTACTAGTCAAATAGTTGGACGGAAGGGGATCTCTTATTTCACAAACAAGGAGATCTCATACACCAATTTGGTGTGTTGGCTTCGCCATAATCTTAAAAATAAATTATTATTATTATTATTATTATTATTATTATTATTATAATATATTAGTGTATTAAAACCTAGATAGTAACCCTAAATATTAATGAAATAAGTACTATATAAGGTGAATTTATATAAATTATATATTAGTAATGTGATATCATAATAAGAGTAACCCTAATTATTATGGAATGTAATAAGTAGAGAATAGTATATTAGGATTTAAATACTAACCCTAAGTATAATAAATTAAGTAGTATATAAGGTGAAATTATATATGTTCTATATTAGTATACTAAGAGAGTGTAAAGTAAAACTTGGGTAATAACACATAATATAAAATTACTTTAAATAAGTTAAAAATAATATTTAAATAAGCTAAAAATAATACTATAAAGTAAATTGTTAAATTTCTTAATAAGAAGGGGTTTATTTATATTTTATGGTAAGAAGAAGTGTAGGAAAAAACAAAGGAAAGGAGGAAAGCAACAAACATAATAGTTTAAACTTGATTGTTCTAACCTGATCTTCTAAGGCTTTTTAGTTTAGACTTAACAGTGGTTTCATTGGATGACTATATAGACATCTTGGGGTAGGACTTTCTCAAAATTTCCAAAGTAGTTTCCATGCTCCATTAGAATTGTAAATGATGTTCTTAAATGGGACTGAAACTTGTGGTGTCCTTATGATGACTAAAATAAGGCTAGGGTGGGTGCCAATAATGTCAACCATAAAGTTGATTGAGGCATCCATTGAATTTATGGGAAGTCCTTGTATTGTCACACATCAACAAGAAGATATGGATTCAAGAAAAGGAGCCTTTCCTACCAAATATGGTGAATACCATGTAGAGAGCAGGTTGGTAGCATTAGAGAATTTTTTGGAGTCAATAATGAAAAAGAATAAATAATTGTGCACTTTGAGAAACCTAAAGTAAGACATTGGAGGAAATATTGAAATTGCACTAGCATTATATGTGGAGGTCATTGGAAAAGCCACTCGCTAAGATGAAACTAGTTGCACACAGAGTTGTGAAAAAGAAAAGGAATTTTGGATGAATGTTGAATTTCATGTGGAAGAGACCCAAGTATAGGTCTAATTAGTGCAAGGAAGCACTCACATGAAATGATTCTTAGTTGCACGATTTTGAAATAATTGAAGGAAGGGTTGGTGGACTTGGGCCTTTCATTGACACGCTTTGACATTGTGAAGACTGGTAATTTGAGGACACTGTTGACATTATTTTAGATATATTGCATGAATTACAAACAATGATCTTATAGGTTGACCAATTATCCATTCAAAATAAGTGGTTGAGTAAGTATTCTAAGAGGTAAGACAAGAAGAGACAACATGGGACAAATATGACCAAGGTACCTTTGTTGAGAGTTGAATCAATTCAATAATATTAGTTGGATGCAAAAGTGAGAGATAAAGATTTCCCTCACTATGATGTAGTTGACATCATTGAGAAATTTGTATATTAGCCATAGCAATTTATGATTTTCAATTGACGATAAACCGATATCAACAATTGGGTTGTATATTGTCATAAAAGGAGGTAGTTCTAAGATACTTAAGCATGAAGCACATGTTAGACACTTTGGTTGGTAGCGGCCTTGGAAACCACTTGCCATCTCCTTTTCTCTAATAATTTTCAAGGTGGGTCACTATCTAGGAGTAGGTAGTGGAGCCTAAAGCATCGATGGAAAATGTGCCCTGGAAAATTCTTCTTAGAGATGACTTAGCAATATGAAGGAGAAGGTGGTGATATTTCCTTAGCTCAAAGAAGTTTTACTAGATGAATAAAGTGTGGACAAAATTTATTATTTTAGGCATGAACAAGTGGATTATCATGGTTTGCACTAATCACATAACTATTTCAAATCTTGAGGGATAACAATGTTTAGAAGCATGGAAAAATTTGTTAAGTAGGAAAGTAGTAGTATGTTGGAAAGTTTCAAGTGACCTTATTGGTGAAGGTTGAGTTGCAACAACAACTATGTTGGAGTGACCTTCTTGATGAAGGGTAGGTGGAAGCAACAACACCAATAATAGGTAGGGGAATTTACGAAGCATGTTTGGTACAACTTTAAGAAACGAAACATAAGTTCAACATATGGTTGAAAGGATGAGTGGAATCTTGGTAAATTAAGAAATATCCTTGTGGTGTGGTTGAATTGACTCAACCAGGTATCAATGCAATTCTTGTTGAGGATAAGTTTGAACAGTGGAATTGGTTCTCAAAGGCATTAACAAGTATGGAAACAACTTTGAGTGGGGGAGGTAAGGCCTCTATCCCTAATGATGACTTCGAGCACATCCACATGATCATTTCATCGGTATTTGACTGACATAGACAAATGAAACATATGGTGAAATTGTTATACGAGTTAGCTTGGGAACTCTTACACAATGGAAAGACATGACATAGTGACATTGATATTATATTATTATGTATTACATGGATATTAAATTACATGAAACACATACTAGGTGACCTTTCATGAAGGAAAGGTGCATCAAATACTTAGAGAAGCTAAGTGACTATATGATTAGGAATCCATAAGAACCCTTGCATGATAAGTTTGGCATGCATGAAAAATTGGATAAAGGAAGTAAATTTAGACGTTGGATGGTAGACTTAGTGAAAAGTTGGCAATATTGAACAAAGTGGTGAATCATTTGGAAAAATAATCGTTTGGCTTGTCTAGACTTGGAGTTCCTTGCATGAAGACTACACTATGTAGACTCAAAGGGAAAAATTCTCCTAGCCTCATTTACTTGGAAATTAATGAGGCCGATGGTGTTGGAAACAAGTTTTCTTTGGGTAGAAGAAATTGAAGGGTGTGCCTTACTTCATACATAATCAATTGATGGGTGCACCGACCCTTGGGAATGATTAGTTGAAGTTAGGGTAGTGGCACATTTGGGTCCACTTTGTAGATGGAGTGCAATGGAAGGAACCTTGCATTAAGGAAATGGATGAACATCAACTCCTATATAAATAGGTTGTGACCAAAGTGTTAGGGAATCAATCAAAGGGAAGTTCACAAGTGAATATTGCAAGTTATTTCCAAGTGTTAATGCATGGGTGTTGGCACATAGACACTTGGGTGTTGGATAAGTAAATAGTTAATAATATAGTACTTGCAGGATGCAAGCTCTCATAGATGATTAAAAGGTTTGAGTGTGCAATTAGTGGTGGAAATTAAGAAGTCCTACCTTGGGTCTGTTTAGGCAGTGTTTCCAAGGGTTTCTTCTACACTTTTGTAAATGAGTCCCAACTTTAAGGACATGCTCCATTGTGTATATATGTACTTGTAAAATTCTTCATAATAAATAACTAAAGTTCCCAACTTGTGCATTGTGGTTGATTTATTTGAGTGAATGTTATGTTCCTTGCTTTGATGTGTGTTGACCAAGTATTGAAGTATTGGCTAAGCATAAGTATTGTTGGGATGTTTTAAAGGACATGGTTAAAATTGTGCTTGTTGTTGGATGAACTTGGTTGACTAGGATTTAGTTGCATTTGAAAAATTGTAGCTTAAGTCAAAGTTATGGGAAGACATTAAGTGAAGAGATGTAGTTTGGCTGTAGTACGTGTATAATAGCGAATCCCCTATGGTTGAGGCTAGGAAATGTTTCCTCAGGTGTTGAAACAAACATGGGTGAACTTTGAGTTATGAAGAAAAACTTGGGAAATATTGTAGGTTCATGAAAAATGGCATCAAAGTCATGTTTGAATGTGGAAATTATGGAAGTGTCTCTTCACCACCAACACCCATTTTATTATAGGAGTCTATGGCATTTTGTTGATGAGGACATCAACAATTCAATTGGGGGATAATGTAAAGAAATAACTTAAGATTCCATTGGAAATTACATAACAGAGGGTGTCCTAGGTAAACATGAATAATGGTACATGATGAGCCCATACGATTTGGTATCCTTGTGTTGGAAAGTTGGTTTGGAAAATTGGTTTTCATTGATGTCAACCCTTAGAGATTGATGCCAACCCTTGGAGAGGTCTAGAGATTTTGTATAGTTGATTGAAATTTGTATGATCGAGATTGATGGTGAGTTAGTTGGGTGCATTTGATGTAGTCTACATGTAGCCCTGGAGGTGTGGTTATGAGACCCAAAGTTGATTGAGGATTTTGGTCATGAGATATAGTGTAATTGAAGGTAAGACTATAATAGATGGAGATTACACATCGTTCCATTTCTGGTGATATGTGGAATGCCACGTGGTTCCTCATGGTTAGGGAGATATGGTCTTGTAAATTTGGAAGCCCCAAAGAATGGTCAAGAATCCCTAGTTTCTTACAAGTCAATGAATGAAAGGGTAAAGTGGTTGCAACAAGAAATATCTAAAAGCCCTAAGTTTAAGGGAAGAGGTTACATATAAAAGTATAAATAACCCTCAAGGATTCATTCACAAGTACACTCACACACTTACATTGAATATATATCTTGTAAATGTTATGGTCTAGTATTGTGATCTTTTGGCTAGTTTGCAACGAATAATTCTGAGGTAGCGAAGAAGGAGAAGTGTGAGATTCTTGGGATTACACATGAGAGAAGGAAAACCTTAGGAAACCCAAATTTAGGTCATCCTCGCGAGTTGCACTATACTTTTCTAGTGAGGCCCTCCATTGCTTCACTACACTTGTCTAGTGAGGCATCCTTGCGGGTCATCTAGTGTCTGTCTAGTGAGGCACTTGCAGAATTGAGAAAGAATGTTGGTACTTGGTTGCTATGGTCAGTGAATAAGCTACAGTTCTGTAGTTGGTGTTTCAGGTCATCTATAAGTTACATGTATTCTTTAAAGGTTACTTTATTGGTTATGATATGTTATACACTTGAGAGGTATGTATTATTGATGATGCCCCTTGGAAAGGTTATGATACATTGATTAGAGGCATTAGTGGTTGGTTTGGTTTTTGGTTTGGTTACATATTATGGTGCATACTTGAGGTTTGAGGTTGTATCTTGGTGATGTCAGGGAGCATGATTGAGGCATGTGTTTGAGGGCCTTGGTATATGACTTGAGGCACATTATTGGATGTATGGTGCATGTTGATTGAGGTCTACTTGTTGAGATACATTGGCACATAGTTTATGGTAGTTGGTTGAGGCATATCATGAGTGATATGCCATTTTTTTGAGGTACATGGTTAGCATGTTGTATGGTTGATGATGATATTGGTATTGGTACATTGATAGATGCACTTTTTGGTGATCTTGATACATGCTTGGTACACATTTGGCACATATTCTTGGCATATGGTTGAGGAACTTCATTGATGATATCTTATGGTATATGGTACAGTGTTGATATACATGGTTGGTACATGGTATCGTATAGGTGATGATACACATTTGGTGGATGGTTGATGCACTTGTTGATGGTACAAGTACAGTTTGATGCATGGTTGATGCATGGTACAGGTTGGTACTTGGTTGAGACACATATCTTGTGATGGTATGTGGTGATGTTGGTACATTCTTGGTAGAGACATGTGTTGTTGATGTTGAGCACATGTTTTGGGTTATTCTCTTGGTGATCTTGGAATGAGGTGCATGCAAATGAGAGTGGATCTAGTTTCATGAATGAGACAGTGACAAGTTGGACAAGTTGATGTGAAAGTGACAATGATAGTGATGTGACAGTTACATGGATAGTGATGTGATAGTGATAGTGAGAGTGGGAGTGATAGTGACAGTGATAGTGGAAGTGATAGTGACAGAGTTTGTGGCAGTGATAGTGGTAGAGTCCATGACAATTGGTCTACACTTATATTTCATGGTGGCATGACGGGGAAAGGAAAGGGGGTCGTAGCCTCCTTTTGGTTGAAGATAGATAATTAGGGAGTTGGAGCTTCCGTTAGGTTGGAACATGAGAACTATATGGTTGTATCCACCTTCCGTTTGGAGCTGGAGAACTCAGGGGGTTGTATCCTCCTTCTAGTTGGAGCTAGAGAATTCAAGGAGTTGTAGCTTCCTTCAGGTTGGAGCCTGAGAATAGGGGGTGGAAGCCTCCTTCTAGTTGCAGCTAGAGAATTTGGAATTTGGTGCTTCCTATGAATGAATTCTTGATATATATGAGAAAGCATTATGTGGTTTTCTCCCATTTGGATTTCCACGTAAATAATGGTGTATTGTTTTCTTGATGTGATGCTTCTTATGTTTACATGCTTATGATATATATGACTGGATGCATTCATAGATGATACATTGATGATAAATTGTTGAACACTGTTGGTAAGGGTAAATAATATATGTTGTGGTTAAAAGTGGTATAATTTCTCATTACTGATTCACCCCCGCCCCCTCTTAGTAATCCAACACCTTGGTGAGCAACTCATGGTGATTTATGAAACCGTTAAGATGTTGTACTAGCGAGTAGGATAGGGGGGCCAATGATGTCTTGTCTAGTGGTGGTGGATGAAAAACAAGGTGTTTCCTAGAAGGTTTTGATAGAGTATGACATGACTTGGCAATGTGATCAATTGTGCATGTTAGTCATGCCAAGGAAACAATGTTGATACATGCATTGAACGTGTGTGAATGTCTAGTGAACCAGAGACATGATCTCAATGGACTATAATATATTGGCCTAAGATGGATGATAATATGGTCTCATGATGGGTATTTGGTTGTTTACGTATTCTTAGCTCAAGAAAGGTGATAGTAGTTTTGATATGGTTGGGTGACAATGATGCAAAATTGCCTACAATAAAACATACATTCTATCATTCCATATTGTTGAAGGTGTCTATCTTGGTTTTGGTTAGGACATGTTTGTTAAGTGTATTCCAAGTGACACAAGTGATTGACGATTGTGCCCAATTAACAATGTCACATTGGTGTTTCATTACAACTAGGGTTATTGAGTGGTATGGGGTGGAATGAAATGTCTTGTCCCATGATGGGAAGTTACCTTTGGTGAGGGATATTTGTTGTAGAAAATATGTAACAAGGGTGAGAAAAATTGCATCGTTAGAGATTGCACTATTTCATAGACAAAAATGGGTAAAAAACATAGAAAACATACCTTTATAAATGGATCCACATTCATTTAAATCTTACTCTACCATGAAAGAAGTTAAGCAAAGAAAATATCGACTGCAAAATGAAATAGATAGACCTAATGAATGTGAATAATCTCCATACCCAATGGAAAGAATAATACAAATACACCCATGGAAAAACCGGTGGATACCGAAATCCTACAATGGCCTCTTTGTGGGAGGATTCTTCTTCTTTCCCAAGTATGGCAATGAGCTATGCTTCTCATCTTCAATGGTTGAAAGTAGTAGTGGTGAAAAGGGGCCAAAAGATGAGTGGAAATTCCAGAAACACTTTGTTAATTTCATGTGAGGATCATATGGAAATGGATGGGATCTCTCTATTTTATAGGGAAAATGATGGTTATTCTTGATAGGGTAAAAATAATAAAATATGTTATTTGAAAAATTCAATTCTAACCATTATTTTGAATTTTTCCTTTTATTTAAATAAAACAAAGAGGGGAAAAGTCATAAAAGGGATTTTGACTTTAATTAAGTGGAAATAACATTAGGGAAAAAAATTTCATAAGATATTTGAGGGAAAATGATGTGAAAGTGGGTGTGGACATTGGATACATGTGCTATGGATGGTGTAATCCAATAAGGATTAGGTTTTTTAAGATAGGTGAGCAATTTTATGGTGATAGAAGATGTCACATAATGTGTGAGGTTAGGAGAAAATTGTTTGACCGAAATATATTATAGTTTGATTTCACAAGGAAAATGGTTCAATCGAAGAGAGAGAAAAAATTCCATGGGAAAGAGAGATTCCCAATCACTGAAGAGGCCATAGAAAATAACTTGTCAACAAGAGGGTCACAAGGTGGTAAGGTATATGATCTCAATAGGATGAGGGAGGCATACCCATACTCATTGAGATAAATCATGATATCAATATTGAAACAATCAAGAAGTCTCAAATACAATATGGTGCTAGAAAAACATGGCCATACTATATGAATATGACATAATTAGTCTCATATACATATATCTAAATAAGAATAGATGATGTACGTACCAACTGTGACAAAACTTATTACATAAGAAATGATGCACCCATGTTGAAGGAAGGGGCTGGAAGAAACCTTCGAATCCTTGTTGAATAGGAATGGAGCTCCATAAATTTGTCATGATATTACTAAAGGAAATCTCAACCCAAGGGCTCTGAGAACAGTGCAATAGAGCCAATCAAATCTAAGGAACTTCATATGAGGTTGTCTCATAGATGTGTGTAATAATATCAACGGTGTGATGAGGCACTGAACTCAAGCACATGATATCCTACCAATTTTGAGAGCAATGAGATCTCACTCATCTTGGTCCAAGGTGACCCATGAAGAGAGTGGATAGGTACCAAGGTACACATGACTATCCCATAGAATAGTGGTGTTGATGACGATAGGGGAAAGTAAATCTACACCCAAGGATGACGGAGTATTTGTAGGCCCAATATTGAAAGAACAACATCTGAAGTCGTAAATATGGAAGTAATTGTTGAAGCTAGAACATGTGGGGGACTTACTGAAGGGAAACCCCCTCCCGAGGACTGATACATATTACACGTGTTTAGGCTGATGGAATAATTAACTGGATCATTAGACTATCAATTGTATGAGACTCAAATGGTAAATAATTATCTGAAGTCGATCCCGTAAGAAACATCCAAGGAACCGATGATAAAGATGAATACAAAGGACACAATACTCTAAGCCAAACACTTAGAATAAAAGTGTTAAATTCGAGAGGGGGGGTGACTGAAACTATGGAAAATGAGTCTCCTTGGGACCAACACAAGGTGACAATCATAATGTGACCAATAGGTACTGACACGAGGGATGAACAAAAGGAAATGAGACTTCACTTTTTCAGAGCATAAATGCAGGGTTGACCTGGAAACAACTGAAAAAATTTAAGATAGAATGGTGGATGACTAGGCGTAATGTTGGCCAAACACATTATTGGGGTACCTAGAGGTCAATATTTGTTCAACATGTGATTGGTATGACTCATGGAGGGGATGACAAAATGAAATAGGACATAATGTGACATTGAAGAGACTCCATCATACATAAGGGTGACTCATCTCAGATGCTCTGAAATAGGGAAACATTGAAATGTTTCCAAATATTAAGGAGGGTATGTGAGATGTACAATTCTTCCCACCTATGTGTTGAAAAACATAGTGTCCAATACAAATATTGGTGAAGGAATCCAATAAAAAATGGGATAGCTCTCCTAAAAATGTCAATGAGGCTATTCAAGGAGGGATAAAAAGGGGGAGATTACTCATGAAAATTTCAATGATACTAGCCATGAGGAGAAGGAGGTAGGGATATTCCTCTTGAGAATTCCAATGAGGTTGGTCGGGAGGAGATGAAAAAATAATATGTCTCCTAAGAATTCCAATGAGTATGGTGAAGAAAGAAATATAAATAAGTGAGGGAACCCTCTTGAAAGTTTCGTTGGGGATATTCAACAAGGGAAAAGGAAAAAATCCTCTTCGCAATGCCAATGATTTTGGTCAGGAGAGAAGAACAAATAAAGATCCCTTCTGAAAATTCCAATGAATCTATTTAGGAGGGGGATAAGGGAAAAATACCTCGTGAAAGTGATAATGAGGATGGTCAAGAGGGAGTAAGGCAATATCTCTTCTGAAAATTCCCATGAATTGGTCGGGATAGAAAAGGAAAAGGAAGGTCGGGATAGAAAAGGAAAAGGAAGGGCCCTTCTGAGAATTCTAGTGAGGATGGTCAGAAGAGTGTAAAAGGGAAGGACCCTATGGATAATTCCAATGAGGCTAGTCAGGAGGGAAGTTAGCAAGACTACCCCTCCTGATAATTCCCATGAGGATTTTTAGGAGGGGAGTTACCAATAATTCCCCCTCCTAATAATTTATATGAGGTTGGTTAGGAGGGGAGTTACCAATATTGCTCCCTCCTAATAATTCCCGTGAGGCTGGTTAGGAGGGGATTTACCAAGACTATCCTCCAGATAATTACCATGAGGGTTATTAGGAGGGGAGGTACTAAGACTTCCCCTCCTAATGATTCCCATGAGGTTGGTAAAGTGGGTATTTTCAAAAGGGAAGTTCCCTTTTGAGAATGTAAAAGAATCTCGTTAGAAGGGATGAAATGAAGGAAACTTCCTGATAATGTCAATGAGACTAGTCAAGAGGAAACAAAGAAAGGTACCCTCCTAAGAATTCCAATGAGTTTGGTTAGGAAGGGAGAAAAAAGAAATATTCCTCTTGATAATTCCCATGAGGCTAGTCAGGAGGGAGGAAAATATTGATATCCCTCTTTAGAATTCCCATGAGGATGATTAGGATGGGGGAAAAGAGGAATATCTCTCCTGGGAATTCCCATGAGGCTCATCAGGAGGGAGGAAGACACAAAGGACAGATCTTGATAATTATCATTAGGTTGGTTAGGATAGGACCCAAGGAATGGAATCCTCTTGATAGTGTCAAGGGGGATGATCGAAAGGGGAATGCATAATGACCCCAACTAAGGGTGCAGGTGGTATGTTAGAAGCATGCCCCAACTAGGGACAAACATTGGTGAGACACAAATGATAATGATGATCTGTGGGAAATTCTCTCTTAATGGTTAGAAATAGAAAAAGAATAGTGGTGATTAAGTAATGAGACCAACTGAAAATGAATTATATGAAGAAAGATGAATAAATTTGACCTTTAGTGGAAGAAAAATGGCTTTTGAATGAAGTGGAAATTTTCAAGAAAATAAAAGCACCCATTTGAAGAGCTCAAAAATAAAATTCTCATGATGTAAATGGTTTTTCAATCAGATTCTCTATGAGCCCGTAGTAGTAAAAATAAAAATGGGATTTTTCTATTAAAATGGTTTCCCTACAATTTTCCAAGTCATTATTACCATTGGTGGAGGATGAACATGGAAAGGAGATGGAAGCCCTAAATCTTGTTGATCTTACTGTGGGAGATTCGACGATTGAAAATTGGTGGCATAACTATTAGGTTTGTGGTATAACTGTGCTCTTCAAATTTTGTGGATTACTTTTCTATACTAGGGGCTTTTTGGGAGTTGTGGCACTCTAGAAAAAATTTGTGGTCCAACGCACTTTTTTGGGAAAAATGCATTGGAAAACATAGTAAAGACCCTTAATAAATGCGTTGTCCAATGCAACTAATGGGGGGGAATTTGCGTTGGCCAATTTTGAGCTAGTGGTCCCAAAAGTGCCAAGAATGAACCTGGTTGAGGGTGGGGTAGACAAGAAACTCAAAGGGTGAGTTATTATGCTTAAATGGCCTAACCAAAAATGGTTTTGTGTAGGTCTGTCCAACTTTAAAGCGAATTGGAGATAACAGGAATTTGAGGACAGATGTTCCTATTTACATGATCTAAGTGGATACTGGTGGCCACCCACCTATTCCACTAATTCAGAATGGTTCCACATCTTGGAAAATTGTCTATAGTTTTTTAGGTCCCAAACTTCTGGGATCATTTTGAGGCCCTAAATAATATTGTTTTGGCACGGGAGCACCTAACATGTAGAAAAATGTCATTGTTAGGCTGAAAAAAATGTTTACTCCTTGGCTAGACCTTTTTGATGGGGTACCCAACACCCCAAACAAAGATCAAATGCAAAATTTTCACCCCCAAGAAGTTGACATATCAAATAATCACATCAGGTTCCATAAACCTATTGGTGTTTCATATTCTCGGGTTAGGTTTTTTATGTTTATGTTTTTCTCATTGATGCTTTATGTTAAAATGTGTTTTGGCCTCTTTGTAATCAGATTCTTGTGATTGAGCATAGTGAAACATCTCTCTCTTCAGAAATAAGATACCACCATTCCAACAAGCCTGTGTTCTTTCCATTTTACAATATTTTGTATTCCAGGTAGTCACTAATAGAATCTAAGTTTAATTGTATTATTGTGTTTCTTGCAACATCTCTATGTGTTTCCCTGTTATATCTCTACCTTCACATCATTCTCAATATAAAATAGATCAGTAGTATCAGAGAAACTTCTCTTTGTTGTTTCCCTATGCATGTCCCCGACGAGGTGAGGCTACCGAGAGTTGGGTCTCATACTAATTGAGATTGGGGAACAAAACTATCGGTGACCCAAGCCACCTCCAATGGTAGAATAAAATAGAGATGACCGAAAATAATATCATATCAAATTGTTTCTCAAGGAATTCCTTGTGCAATAGAGGAACAAGATGATGGCTAATTTTGACCAAATCCTTTGACGGTTGCTAACAACAATGGAAGCACCTTCAACCAGTTGTCACTTTGGAGGTGCGATGCCCTTTAAGGTACAAGTTGAATTTGATATTTCTTTATTTGAAGGCCATATAAATGAAGATTCTTTGGAAAAATGTCTAAGTCTACTAGAGGGTTGTTTCTCTATCTAAATTTTTTCCAACAGTGAAAAAATCATCTTCACACTCCTTAAATCCCTTCCCCGTGTCAAATATTGGTGGGAGACTTACTATGAGAAAAATTTCGAAGATGATTTTACATTTTTTAGACTAGGACCTATTTGGGAGGCTTTTGTTGATGCCCTGAAGGAGAAATACTACCATGTTGGAAACTATGATGACCAATACACAAGATGGACAACTCTACATTAGTCTATAGACTATAAGTTTTCAAAGTACATCAACATCTTCCACACCTTTCACACAAAGCTAGGTATTAAATACTCCGAGCGAAACCTAGTCATGAAGTAATGTAGTGTCCTACATAGGTACATCCAAGAAGATATGGAGTTCGCACACATATCCTCACTAGGAGCCTCTTACCAATATGCTACGAAGATTGAGAAAAAGTTCAAGAAAAAGAATAAGTGGGATTTCAATTCTATAAACCCATTGTAGAAAAATTAAGGTAAAGGTGGCCCTAACTCCTAGAGAAAAGGATTGATCAAGGATGGTTATCCCCAGGGAAAACAGTCCAAGCCATAAGCAAAGAAGGGTAACAATATTTCAAAGAAGGACAGTAAAAAGTGGTGTAAGTTCCACAAAATCCATTGGAATGACATTGATTAATGTCACTAAAGAAAATCATTGTTGGCTAAGATGAAATCCTTAGAGTCAGATTCCAACTCAAACTTTGATTTTGAACTAGATAAGGGAAAATGGATCATTGATATGGAACCCCAATGTCACCATTGCTACCACAAAATTTCAGCCAGAGGAACTAGAGGATGTTGAAGAAGGGGAGTGCCACTTCCACTCATAGATGTGGGTGAATGGTAATACTCTCCATTTCATTGTTTATAGCGGTATCCAAATGAAACTAATATCAACATATGTCATCAAGAAGTTGAACCTAACAACAACATTTCATCCTCATCGATACACCATCAATTGGATCATCTAGGGATGAGACATCCATGTAAGCCACCAATGCTTCTTGCAGTATGAAATTAAACCCTTCAAAGATGAGGTATTGTGTGATGTTTCCCCCCTTGAAGTTTGTGATGTTATTTTAGGAAAAACATATATGTGGAAACATCATGTTGTTTATGAATCTAGGTCTCGTAGTGTCATTATTACTTTGTAGGTAAAATCTACAAGGTATCGGAGGTAGTCCCAACTATTGTGCGCTCTTTGATCTCTCATAACAAGATATTTTTTTCTCTTATGGTCTGGTCGGAAGGTGAAAAAAAGGTCATTGTAACAACCAAAACCTCTGCACAAGGTCTCTCTACACAGTAGCAACAGGTGGACAAGATATTGGAAGAGCACAAAGTCATATTTTCCTCACCTACTGGGGAGCCTTTGCATTGTTAGGTAAATCAATCAATTTATTTGACACCCATTTCTCCTCTATCTAATGACCATGTATATAGGTGTTATGTTATGGAGAATGAAGAAATCAAACACCAGATCCAAGTATTTCTGAAGGGCCACATTAGACCAAGATCCTCCCCTTACAGGAGTCCAATTGTTCTAGTACATAAGAAGGATGGGACATGGAGACTTTGTATTGATTACAGAGCCCTGAAAAATATCGTAGTCAAGAACTGGTACCCAATCCCATAGATTGATGATCTTCTTGATCAAATAAATGGAGAAAGATTTTTCAGTAGGATTGATCTAAACTTAGGCTACCACTAGGTGTACATTGAGTAAAATGATGTATGGAAGACAACCTTCAAGTTTAAATAAGGTCTCTTTGAGTGGTTGGTCATGAATTTTGGCTTGACTAATGCCTCTGTCACATTCATGCAGATGATGGATGATATATTGCAACCATTCATAAACTCCTTTCTGGTTGTATATCTAGATAACATCATCATATTTACCAAAACTTGGGAGGAACATTTGAATCACATTCAACATGTCGTGGGCACCTTACGACAACACAAGTTATATTCCAATTTGGAGAATTTTTCCTTCATCTTGAAAATAATCCATTATTTAGGATACATAATGGATGAGTGGGGTGTGAATGTGGATCTAGGAAAGATCCAAGTCATCCACAATTGGTCGGTGCCAAAGACACTGATCAAGATCCACAGATTCTTGGGCCTCGCCAACTTCTACCATATTTTTGTGTTGGGGTTCTCTTGTACAACTTGGGCCCTAATCGAAGTGACCAAGGGTGGAGGGAAGGCCAAGTTTGTTTGGGTTGCATCCCAACATAAAGAATTCAAGGATTTGAAATTTCTCCTCTACGTAGCACCAATCTTATTCTATCAGACCTGCAACAACCATTTGATATTGATACAACTGTTTCATATTATGCTATTAGTGTAATCCTCACTCAACATGGGTAATCCTCACTCAACATGGGCATCTAGTGGCTTATCACAATGAAACACTAACTGATGTTGTTCATAGATACCCTACCTATGACAAAGATATGTAATTCATTGTGAAGGCATGCCGACAATGGAAGAATTATGTTATGTTAAAGGAAATGATCATACACACTAAACCACCATTAGAAGTGGTCCACATGCCTGGAAAAATTACACTTGAACATCAAATATAATAAGGGTAGCACCAACCATGTAGAATAACTCCTCAATCGACCCCTAGTTGTGGCACTAACAACAATTCTTAACTCTTTTGAAAATGAGATGTATGGGTGGACACAATTATACAACAATGACTCTAACTTTGATGCTACCTATCACACATTGAGCGTAGGAAAAATAGTCCCATACTTTCATCTCCAAGATGGAATTCTATGCCATCTAATCCATATGCATGTTCCTTCAAGTGAGTATGAAAATATGATTTGGGAATATCATTATAGTCGGGTGGAGGTACACTTTGGTGTGGAAAAAATAGTGGTAGCACTACAAAAGCATTTTTATTGGTTGAAGTTTCGACAAGATGTCCGCAAGTACATGAAATATTGTGCTGCTTGTGCCATTTCCAAATCTACCATCAAGAAATAGGGGATATACACCCCTATTCCTAATCTGGATAATCCTTGGGAGTCCATATCCATGGATTACATGTTGGTATGCCTTCAATAGAGCATGGGAATGACTGTGTCTTTGTGTTCATTGATCGATTCTCTAAGATGGTATTTTTGTCACCTTGCAAGAAGATCATCACAATCGAGGCCACCACTAAAATATTCATTGAATGTGTTTAAGTTCATTTTTGGATCCCACAGTCCATTATTTCATATTGAGACAATATATTCCCGAGTACGTTTTGGTCCAACCTATTGTTGATGATCAACACCAAGCTAACCAAATCAACCACCTTCCACCCACAAACCGATGGAAAAATAGAGGTAGTCAACGAGATGATTTCCCATATCTTGAGGATGTACAATTCCAAACATCCACTCACATGGGATGATACCCTTCCTTATTTTCAACAAAGCTAGAACATATCCCTCCATAGCTCTATTGTCCACAACCCTTTTCAGGTGTTCTTGGGGTTCCATCCATTAGCCCCCATTGACATAGATATTCCCATTACAACTACATAAGAAGAGTCCTCCCATAATTAGATCGAGGTTGATTGAGAAAAAAAATGTTTTGAAAAAATCCAACACATCCAACAACATGTTCATGATATTTTGTAGAAATCCAATTCCAAGTACAAGTAGCAGCATGATGAACATTAGGTACCACACAAGTTTCAAGTGGGAGATAAGGTATGGTTGCATTTACAGAAACAAAACCTCACATGATCTCATCAGAAGCTACGCCCACTCTGATATAGGCCTTACACCATCACCAAGGTTGTGGGTGAGAATTATTTTGAATTATGTATTCCCCCTTTCCTTGGCTTGCACCCAATATTTAATGTGGAACTGCCTCGACCATATTTTCCACCTCTCCTGGACACTTTGGACACGACTAAGCACTTGGCCCCAACATAACTCAATACTAAATGCATTGAACAAGAGACAATTGATTGTATCATGGACACCAATACAAAGGGAACCCACCAATAGAACATCCAAGTCTATCGGGTCATCAAAGTATGACAACTTCTTTACCAGGGAAAGTGGCTCACCCGGAGTCAGATTCAACAAAAGTTTCCCCATCTGATAGAGGAACTTGATGCAATGGGGACCATTGATTCCTAAGCGCGGAGGACTGATCCAGGTGTATACTAGTGGCCACCCATTTTTTCCACTAATTCAGAATGGTTCCATATCTTGGAAGTTTTTCTACAGTTTTTCAAGTCTCAAACTTCTGAGGTCGTTTTGAGGCCCTAAATGATGTTTTTTGGGCGCAAAAAGGCCTAGAATGTAGTTGAAAGAAAATGCTAGGCCAAAAATAATGTGTACTACTTAAATATACCTTTATGATGGGGTACTAAGTACCCCAAACATAGATCATATGAAAATGTTTCACCCCAGGAAGTTGACGTATCAACTAACCACATTGGGGCCCACAAACCTTTTGGTGTTTCATCTTTTGGGGTTAGGATTTTGGATGTTTAGGCTTTTCTCATTGAGGATTTATGTTAAAAGGAATTTTTGGCCTCCTTGTAATCAACTTCTTGTGAATGAGCGTAGCCAACATGTCTCTCTCTACAAAGATAAGATACCACCATTTTAGCTAGTTTGTGTGCTTTTCATTTTACAGTCTTTTGTATTCCGAACAATCATTAATATAATATGAGTTTAATTGTATTACTATTTCTTGCAACATATTTGTGTTTCCTTGTTATATATCTACCTTCATTTTGTTCTCATTATAATATGGATCATTACAAGGGGATCCCACCATGCAAACGACACTAGTACATCATGGGTTACTCAAGTACTTTGAGAACCCTTTGATGCAGGAAGGAGAAGGGATCCTATCACACATAGTTGGATATTGGGATCCTGATGAGGGAAACTTTGTGATCCAAGGAAAACAGTTATATATAAACATGAAGAACATATACTTTCTCATAAGGTTTCCCCAACTGGGGGTGGTGATAGAGGCTCCACCACTACTGCCTCGAGGGAGGCGAGTAGAGGAATTTTTAGATTGGCACTATATTCCTAGTGCATAGTTTCATGAGTCTGCAATCTATGTGGGGGACAGAAAGAGGTTAGAGACCAAAGTAGTGGCTATAGTAGTGATTTGAATACTAGGGATTCACTCTCTACATAAGGTATTTGGAGGTCATATGTGTGTGATAAAGAGGTTGTTGGAGGGTACTCACTTTGAATGGGAATGGATACTTTTGACAATGTTAAATCGCCAATTGTCTGCTTATAGTAGGGGTTGAGGAGGGAAATGTGTCTTTTATATAGTGTTATATTCCTTCTTCTTCGAGTGCATTCCTACACTATGACCGCGTGTTCCTTTCCATGATGCAAGGCCACAAGAGCCTTGGATGTGCTGGTGGGGTGATTTATTATAGAGAGGTGGGGGTGGTGGGGTCAGGAATGTATTTCAACCTGAATTATTTCAACTCCAAGATCACCTCCCAATCATGATCTAGGAGTATCCTTACTCACGATGGACTACCAGGGAAATCTCGAGCTACCTTTTCTAGTAGGAAGATTATGGGGAACTAATGGTGAGGAAACATATGTGCATTTTTTTGTTATATGTGTTTATTACATGATTTGGATATGTTAATATATGGTACTAAAAATATTTTTTTTTTTTCAATTTGTATACATATAACTGCTAAGACCGGTGGGAAATGAAACAACCAAGGGGCCTAGTTCATCTATTGACCCTGGACCACCAAGGTCTAGGGCAGGGGAGGATTTATGGGAAGAGATGGAGGATCTCCACTACAGGTTATATATCCTATTGACTAGGGTGTCATAGCATGGGTGGCATACCATGGATCACCACTATATAGGTGAGTGTTGGAGTACGAGCTAAGTGGCGCTCTATCCTATGGAGGGTAGGAGCCACGTGGAAAGTGGTATGAGACCTCACATAAATGGACATGATTATCTTGGCATGGATTGCTCCATATGATGAGGATAAGTAGAAAGGGGTGTAGATGCACCCAGGTTTGGTACTTATTTAGCATGTCATGGACATGTCAAATACATAGCACAGTAGTGGACTCAAACTGACACAACAATGTGCATTATTTTTTTGTTTTTTCAAATATGTGTGTGTGTGTGTGTGTGTGTGTGTGTGTGTGTTTGATGATAAATGAAAGTTTAAAATGGATGGTATGTACTAATGTGTATGTATGATATTGTAGAAGTGAATGCAAATAGTTATCTTCTTGTAAATGCAAGTAATAAATACCAGTCTAGGATATTATTTGAAATATTGTCTACAAAGTTATTGTGACTTCTAGACTGTGATGGATTCAAATGAGTGCACCAGGAGTCAAAACCAAATATGCTTCCTAAAAAATTATGGGTGGCATACTTGATACACACCATTAAACTATGTTATGAGCAGTTGGGAATATAAACAAACATGAAGGTGAAAAATGAAACGATCAAGGGAATCAGCTGAAAAATCTATCAATACGTCATATTTAGCCTAGTTATTGGTGGAATATACAATGCATATAGAAATAGAATTAACAAGGGTAAGTGTGGGGGTAAACAAGGCCCAAGCTACAGAGGCTAGATTCCAAGAATGATGACTCAACAATTGGCATAACCAATCTAGTAGGAGGACAAAAGGTCCATATGAAAGGTGGAAGAATATAACCAGTGAGATGCAACATGTGCAAGGTGGATGCAACCAAAATATATAAATTATATACATTATACAAAACTAAGGAAAGGAAATGATCGCAAGTGCTTGTGAGGGGCATCTCTGAATAAAATAGGCTTTTGGAAATCTGACCTTGAATATGTATATACATACAGGATTTTCATGGTATGACCATTAGGTTGAGATGCATGGGGACCAATTATGACAAGCGTAAGATTGTCTTAGGAAGATGGATCACAAGAAGGTGTTGGGTATTCGATCATTGAGGTAGGTTCCTCTTGGAAAGAATCATCTAGCTAGAGGATAACATGAAGGGCATATCGATATTGAGGTATGCAAGGGTAATGGTGAGAATAATGACCATAGTTTCCACATAATGCACAAGTGTGTTTTGTGTGCAATTACTTTAGAAATTTGGAAGAAGGATTGGGTAGGGTGATTTCCATAGTGGGGATGGAAATATCAACATGTAAGTCATCGACATTATAAATATCTTTTAATTCAGGAATACTGGGGAAATTCAAGGAAGCATGGTTGAGGTGATCATGCATGGCACATGGAAATGATGACTGGGATGCAACGGCTTGGGTGGCCATACATAGGGTGGTAGACTCTTTGGTGGATTTTCCTTTGGCCTTACCCCCTTTGTTATATTATTTGGTTTTGGGTTTGGGTTGTGATGGGGCTTGCGATGGTCAAGGGGTGACTTGGATATACTGGGGTAAAATGTCAATGAGGGGGGACATAGAAGGTGGAGGTGCAAGATATTAAACTAGTTTTGGAACATCAATGTGCACAAGAATAGGTTGCACAGGGGTCAAATAAAAATATGGTCTAGGTGTAGAGCTCATAAGTGGGGTAGGAAGTGGGTCCAAATACCACACTAGAATTCCTAAGGTGAGATTAGGTAGGTTTATGATAACCATAACTGTGGTACTGATGATTGTTAATGTTTATGCCATTATTATAGTTCTTTGCATTTCAATAGATAAGAGCATAATAAGAACAAGATCACTGAGAAATACACATTCACAAGAGACACATCATTTATCCTGGGAAACCCTCTAGGGGAAGAAAACCCAAAAAAAATTCCTTATCATAAATAGCTTATACAATGTTCAAGAGATAACTCAAACCAATACAGATAGTCCTCTCCAAGAGATGCGGCACTCTTCTCCCTCTCTCCAACTGGTAATTGCAGCTTGCCTCATAAGAGAATGAGCAAGTGAGTTGTGTGTTTGAAGTGAGGTGCTAGCCTCTTATTTATACAAGACTGACACGTGTGAAAGGCCACAACTGGAAGGGCCGACCTCTCACTCTGGGTGGGTAAACCCACCTTTAATTAATTCTGGGTCTTCCATAATAACTGTTGGGGCCGACTTCTTATTTTTCCCTTTATAATTGTTCGATGACCAATCTGCAAAAGGGGATTTGGTCCTTATACAATTACCGACATGATTAATCCACAATGGGGATTAATCCAATAACAATAATAATAATAATGACATGATTAATCTGCAATGGGGATTTAATCCAATAATAATAAGAATTCTCTTCGCAGTTACATTATTTCAACAATGACCCTAGGTGATGGGAACAAGAAAGGAACCTAGACAAAGGGATATTTTGGATGTTTTTTTTGCATGCCTGGTGGAGGAAATGATGGTGTGGGAATGGAGGATCTAGAAGAGGGTTGCGAGTGAGGTTCGAGGGTTCCATGACCAGAGGATATCATGGATACATTGGATGTACCAGGTTGGTTGACTACAGGAGGAGGTCCATAGTATGCACGCAATAAAGTAGAGTATGCATAGACTCTAGGGATAATGCCTAAAAGGGAAATAATGGTTTGGTCCCCTCCTAAAGAAGAAACCACATGGTTAGGATGAGGCATGCAATGAAGGTCATGGTAATTCAAATTGTAGATGGTGATGATTATTTTGTTGTGAGGGAAGATCATATTTTGAAATATGGAAGAGGCCACAACCTTCATGGAATACATGAAGCTTTTTCCTAAAAAGAGGTTGTAATTTAGAGGAGCATCAATAACCTCAACATCAACAAAAACTTCTTGCCCCCCTAGATAGATGGGGAAGTTATAGAAAATGCATTAAGGTTGTGAAGGTTGACCATCATGCATATTGAAGAGATATTTTACATGGAAAAGGGTAGGGGAATCCATTTTTTTCTAGACCTAGGAAAAAATGATGCATGTGGATGTGCCCTTGTCAACAATGCATTGGTGGCTAGTGTATTATTTAATGGAAACTGGGATTTGGAAAGATACAAAAGGTGGAAATAAAAATTATCCAATCTTGTCACTGGTGAAGGTAATAATATGATCATCCAAGGGGTCGAAAATTCCCAAAGTGGTGAGCAAAACCTTCTTCTATGCATGGAATTTATGAAGGACTTCGAGGGTAAACATGGTAGCGGGTGATTGGGATAAGTCATCAACAATGCTATAATGGTGGGTTACCTTCCATGAAGGTGTGCATCATTCCACCTTTGTGGAACCTCGGGGACCTTTACAAGGATATTCGTGGTAGGGATAAGAATATGGAGGGGACCACTAGTGGACGAAGGAGGATTAGAGGGTGCAATTGGTTGTGTCTATGAAGGCATATCGTATTGGATGTATTAAGTAGCTAGGTTGATGTCGACTGAATCCAAAAAAATAAATTGTTATTTTCCATTAAAAAAAGGGTGGGGGATAGGGGAAGGACCAGAAGAAGGAGGATGGGAAGTGGATACCATCCCATGGGTTGGAAAATGGTTCTGTAACATAGAAAATTGTAGTGAGGATGAAGGGGAAGGATGAGAATGGGATTTATGAGAAGCCTCAGTTGATTCCCATGCTCAAAATATCATAAGTAGGAGGGGACAGTCATTAGTGTAATGTCTGTAGATGCCAAAACAATCACAAGGTTTGTTAGTGTGAAGGGGTTGGTTATTCCCCTATTTGGGTGTTGGGTTTCTTCCTTGGATTTGGTTAGGATCAGGTTGGTTTCCCATGGGATTGGGGGAGATATTCTAATATCCTTAGGGCCTTGGTTTATAAACATTTTTCTTCCCTTTCCTTATATTGTAATTTTGTTTTTTTGGGGGGGAAGGGGAGCATTATGTTGCATATACACTTGACCGAGGGGGATTTTAGGAGGAATTGGATAGGGAGGAGGAACAACTATGGGTGGATAAAAAGTAACTAGTAATGGAATAGGAAAAGGGTAGTAAGGGTTGGTAGAAACTGGTGGGCCTTGGAATAGAAACAATCATGCTACTTCCTCCTTGGTGTGTTACTTTACTTGTCAACCTAGGGTTCATACAAACTTGAGAGTTTTTGTGCAAAGTATATGAAGAGTGCACTAATAACAATCTAGGTTTGAAATTTATCAAGGGGATAAATGCATGAAATATGAGTCTAAGTTGTGCATGGAATCTATAGTGCATGAAAAAATTTAAGCTAATTGTATGATAAAAATCACACCAAATTAAAGATTAGATAATTTATATCCAGTAAGGAGTTTTAGTCTAATGGCATGAAAGGAAACACACTAAGCTATAAGAAAGAACCAAACTGATTACAAAGCAAGGAACCCATTTATGTTGCATGAAAGTAAATTGCAAGGGAGAAAATATGAACTATTGCACAGAGGAAATGAACCTAATTATAACTAACCCTTGATCCAAATTCAAGCTATGTGTTATCTTATTAAATAATACTAACCTCATGAGAATATGAGTAAGAAATTTAACGAACTTTAGCTAAAACTGTCATATAGGAAGTTCCTAGAGGAACTATAATAGTTCTACAAGAACTGTAATAGTCCTATAGGAAACTTCTATAGGATGACTAAAAGAGTCCTAAGAAGCTTGTAAAATCCTTCCAAAGCATAGACAAAGCTAGAATAAATTACAATGATATGTAAATGAAGTTTTTAGCCTTGAGAATATACCCTTGAGCACCTCAATAGGATTCCAACCCTTCCTATAGGAAAACTGACTGGAAATTATAGTTTTATTAATAGTCTAAATGGAAGTTAGATATTTTTATGTATGACTATATAATATTTTAAGAGAAATAAAGAAACTAAATTATAACACACTAACATGAATGAAAAAAAGGAAAATTACAACAGGGTCCTTGATCCCTCTTGAGTGGACCCTACCCAGTAGCACAAGGAAACTTTAAAATTCTAATAAGATAAGAACAAAGGAATATTTATTGATCAAAATCAGTTGTACATCAAAAGAAGAGCTCCAAGTCTCAAAAAAAATATTTGTCAACAAAACTTAACACAATATTCATTTTTCTATCTCCCTTCCCCTACACTAGAGGCCTATTTATACAATTTGAAACTCAAACTCTACCCTTGGATCAAGGAGGAAATAGGGGAACCATGCATCCTTCCTCAATCTCTTCTAATTTTTGAGTTTTTTTTTAAAGGAGTGGTCATAAATAGATTAACAATGCTTTGGAGGTAGGTGGGGGACAAGGTGCCTTGATTCTTGATATATTACTCTTCTAAAGGGGATTTTGACCTTCTTGATTAATGATACACACATAATTTTCCATGAATATTAGATAAAAAAATATACCATCAAACATAAAATTCTTGGGATTTTCCTCTTCTAAAGGGTAGTTTGACCTTCTTGATTAATTATACACACATACTTTGCCATGAATATAAAAAAGGTACCATTACACATAAAATTCCATCTCAAAAACCATTCATTTAAGAAACATACAAAAGTACCCATAACTACTATTAAACATGGTAAAATTAAAGCAATTGTTAGGTATATCATGGTCTAAATGTGTCTATGATGGGCCTTCTAGATAGGAAATGTTGAGGCCCATCATCAGCCCCCAACTAAAATATTTCATGTCCATTGACTTTATGTCCACTACTAAGCTACTGCTCAATATACTATTGTTGTTTCCCAACATCCTACTGTTGTCTATTATCATGTTGCTCACTATGCTCTTGCCTGATATCCCATATATTGTATTGGATTATTGTTCATGGTATCCCATAGCCTTTATTATATTTTCCCATTCCTCCTCTTCCTTTTCCTTATTGATATCATCCATAGGTGTGACGAGAAGGAGGAAAGGAGGGTCCATTATTAGCTCAATCCATCTAGTTTTTAGCTTCCTCATTACCTCCTTGTACCAAGGGGTTATGGGAAACGAAATCCATAGAGCATTTGAAGAATGAGGCTCTCTAATATATAGGCTATGAGGCAAGGAGTGCCACCTCCTATGGAAATCTCATGTTGCCTCCTCACCCAAAATCCTCAATGTGTTTTTTAGGTGAGCCATTGTTTCCATTTTCTTGGCTACCCATATTGGAGTTATCCCTTTGTCTATGGAAAGGTTTCCATGACATGATATGACCTATATTGACCTTATTTCCTTAGATCTAATCCATAGAGGACTCTAAAATTCATCCTTTTTATACTTCTTCAGCTATGCTTCCCTCATTTCTTCATGTCTTAACCATGATGTAAGGTCCATAATCTGAACATCCCCTACATATGGATTTGGGTTCCATTTGTAGAGATGTGGGGAGATGATATTTTGCAAGTATAGCTCACACATACTTTCCTTTTCTCCCATGATGCAGTCTTGATAGGAATCAAAGAAATCTTTAGGTGTGTCTAGGTTATATCTTACTAGCTAGGTCAAATTTGTAATTTGATTCTTATGACATTTCTCCTTGAGGAACAAGGTATATACCCTAGCAGGATGCCTACATTCCAACATCTCTAGGGACACTTTGGATATGGTTTTCATTGAAGATTCCACGATCTCTATTCTTTCATTCTTGGAATCTATCTCCCTCTTTTCTTCAACCAATTTCTGTTTTAATTTATGATTTTACACATTTTGCTTTTGACTATATTCCACTTTTTGCATGGTCATTATCTGAAATTTCTCTTGTAGGTGATGAAGTTGTCTCTCCATATCCTCAGGGCCTTCTTCCTTATGCTTCCATTTGTTTACTTCAACCTTGGATTTCTCAAGTTCTAGCAGAGTGGCATAAGGGAGTTTTTCAATTGGTGTCTTAGTATTGGAAGTCCCTTATATTGTTAATGGACTTTCCTCTTGGCTTGTCATTTCTCCTTAAGGTGTTTTTCCTTTATATTTTTCCAATTTTTCTAGAATAGGAGAGTCCTTTACATCCTCACTTTTGATTGGAGTGGAGAGGGAAGCAATAAACTTTGGAATTCCCTACTTTTGAATTCTTCTGATCCCGTAGGACCTTATTCTCCTAGGTAAACAAGTTCAAAACTTGTGATCTTCAATGGGATTACATATGGGGTTTTTAATGTTTTCAAGGTGGAAGCTACTTCCTTGTCCTCCTTTTTTACCTTTAGCTTCTTCTTTTTCAGTTTTCTTTAGGACCTAGGTCTTCTTTATTTCTTAGGTTTATCCATCTTCTCTTCTTCTTCTTTTTCTTGAGTCATTTGTACTTGTACCTCCAAGAATTATTATTGGTCCATGTATACAAAATATTCCCACGGTACTCTGTGGTCCAGATTCCTTAAGACATATGATACCATTAGGGTACTGAGTCCATGGTGGGATAAGAAATAATGTTTCCATTTATTTACCTTGGTACTCACCTCCTTCAAGGATTTAAGGAGTAAATAAGGGAGACTGAGGTTGTTGGCTAGTTCTTGGTTGTAGAAATGCCTTAATTGGTTGAGGAGTCTGAAATGATATGCATAAACAACACTCATCCTCCCTTCAAAAGTGACATGTTTGATTATGTGATAAACCACTTCTAGCCAAGGGTGACAAAGATTTTCTCTTTTGATACCATTTTTATCTTCTTGTGGCCTTTCATTTGGGTGAAAAAATAACTTTTTGGCATTAATACCCTATTATATTTCTTCCTTATCCCAAGGAAGGCCCATTGGTAGGCTAGATACCTTGATAATAAAATATTCATTTACTTTGATCTCCAGATACCTCACTACTAATACATATTCCTATTCCTAATATTCTGGAATTTAAGTGCAAAATCCAAAGCTATTTAATCATCAAAGCCCCTAAGTCTCTCAAAATATACTATCCAACTTCTTCTTTGGAAAATTTCTACAATTTCTAGATTATCATAAATTTTTGAGGGTTATGTAGGCTCCCTCTTGTTGAACCCTACTCTCTTGGCTTATGAAAATAGTTACTCAATGACACAAACACACACACACACACATGAAAATCACATGCACAAATATTGTTACTAGAGGAGAGGATATTTGCAAAAACAAATATGGGATTTTCCTTCCTATAGAAGACAGTGAATGAGAAGAATTTTGATTCTATTCTTTAGGGAATTTTATATGAGAGATGAGGTGGTTAGAGACAAGGATTTATTTAACAAGATCACTGATAATTTCCAAACAACATGGCTTCAAAATGGGTCTAGAGAAAAATCACGGAGAGAGATTTCTTAAGCAGTTTCTACAAGACTGTGTAGAATAATTTCTATAATATTGTGTAGACCATCAACTATGAATTTAATTTTGTAGACCCAACAAAAAAATTAAAATACATGGAATTCACAAAACAAAATTAAAAACAACCTAGAGAAATTTCGAAGCAGTAATAGTAATGAACAATTCTTGTGGAAAATATTTGACTAGTTAGATAGCTACCTTCCTGTAGCAAACCTTATATCCTCTGGTTGGTTGTTTTCCCATCTAATCCATTATGATGGTGTAAAATCCAGTTCCACTGATCACATTTGTATACTGACTTATTCTTTGAGAACACTTGCTAGCAAGTGATCTGGTTATGGTATATTATGATTTTTTCTTTGATTATGAGTTATGCTATGTTAAGTATTGAGATCTATATGTTATTTAATAGATTTATATATTGATAGGTATTATGATGAGTTTTCATGAGTGTGCAGGAAAAGTAACAGGTTGAGGATGCTAATAGCATCAATGAACTTCCTTGGACTCTGGATTGAATTAAGGAGTGGACTTGTATTTTGGTTTGAGTATTTGATTATACACGATTTATATGATGATTTAAGTATGGATGTTATGTATATGGATTATTGACATTGTTCTTGTTAGTGGATGCAGGCATGGTGACGCTTGCTAATATGACTCACATATGGAGTAAATATGTCATACACAGAAACCAAACAAATGAGAGAGAGGTGTGGTAGCATCCCTGTCACAACCTACTACCACTCCCGCCATGACCTGAAGAAGGTTAACAATTACCTTGTTCTGAGAGGTCCGCGATGTCGTGAGGGAAGACTGAGACAATCACTCACAAAGAATTCTAAGTGGCATGCAATAAGGAATAATCCTTATTCCTTACAAAATCCCTTAGTCTTTCACAAGGTCGACCAGTGGAGTGTTGACTCCAAATTTCTAACAAACTTCCAAACTAGTCAAAGGAGAGTGGCACCCTTGGAGCACGAAAGTGCATCTTGAAGGGCACGTCGCATAAACAAAATGTGAGTCAAAAAAATCTAGAAGGCTTATAAATTAAAATAAAATACTTAGGCATTGTTAGAAAGAACATACAATTGATTATTAAATTATAAACAAGAAAACTAACCAAGAGTCTAAGTCTAAGAGGTTTGACCAAATTAAAACATCAAAATGGAATAAGGATAATTAGACTAGTAAGTTAAGTAAAATAAGAATTAATAATAAATTGGGGATATGCACATGTGTGCATGAAAACAATAAAAATGATTTTTTTATTTTTTTAAAAAGAGAATAAAAACATGAGAGAATAGTTGGTCAACATAGAGTTAGTATCTTAAGTCAATCAACCACTAATCCTAACTAAAAGAAGACTCCTAATCCAACTCAAACTGAAATTTAGTTAGGTGACACAAAATAAATGAAGGATTGGGGAACTAAGAGACAACTAAGAGGAAAAATAGGAACAAATTGGGGAATGTGAAGGAAAATGTCTAAATAAATAAAATAAAAAGGGAATTAACATGTGCAACTTGGAGAAAATGTGACATGTGTAGTGGGTGAATAAGCCTTAATTAAATTATTAAAAATTGATTAATTGTGCATGAGAGGACAAGTGTCATTGCTATTTTTCCTATAATTGAAATGGAGAGGAAGAGAGAAGGGACCCTATTGTTGGATGAATATTATGCTCCTGAAATTTTACTGGCTAGTTTACTTGTGGAAAGTTGTGCTGCAAACTTGTGCAAGAGGTGGAAGCCTCTCCTTGCAAGAGAAAGTTTGTGCTATTGTGTTTGGTTTTCTGTTTGTGGCCCATTTTCATCTCGGGGGCTAAGGGGAAGAAGAGTACCCCTAGCGTTGGCTGGGAAGTACTAGTGAAATCACTTGTTTAACAAGCAGATGAGGATAAGGGACCTAGCACCAGATCTTCAGTTTACAAAGGACTTTGGGCAAAACCTCAAGTTGAAGAATTCCATACTATCAAGACTAGTTACGATATTTTAGATTATCTAGTTATTTATTATTTTATGGAAGACTCATGTAATAGAATGTTTATACTTTTGGACCAAAAGTTATAATTCAATACGTTGTTGCTGTAAGTTATTTATATTGTTAAAATATACATGAATCAAGGACTTGAAACGAAGCATTTTTATGAAATATCGTATATTGTTTTTAAGAGTAGGCATGGCCCAAGAGTTGAATCAAGGAATTATTCTTGTAAATTTTTGTATGGTTTTAATATGAATAGACCAAATGAAAGATTTGAGATATTCATCCTGTATGTTATATTAATTGTTTTCTTTACTAACGATTGAATGGATTGTACCCAACATAATTATCATTACAGGGTTGAAATCGATTTTTTTTATTTCGTATGATTGTTGTACAAGCAATTTCACAACAATATTGTATGATTGTTGTCAACTACAACAATCGATTTCACAACAATTGATTTCACAAGCGATTTCACAACAATATTGTATGATTGTTGTTGTACAAGCGATTTCGTATGATTGTTTTCAACTACAACAACTTGACTGAGGGAAATAAGGTAACAAGGAAGCTGACTAAAACTGGTCACAACAATATTGTAATCAAACCTACATTACAATAGAACTACAACCCTCGACTCTATCCTCCATGCCCGAGTGTTTTAGCACAATTTTTTACAAAGAGATGAGAGAAGTTGACTTTTATTAATGCAAAAGTCTCAAATTTGATACATAACCAGAGAACAGTTCTGGCATCAAAATATTACAAAATATGGAGCTTTGCTCAACCAGTTGACGACCTTAAAAAAATACTGAACTGATCTATTTATACTCAGATCGATTCACGACTAACATGAGTGTGATCGGGCCATTGTATTCAAAGCCTTTCGTCTGCACCTTCTTCTGTCAGACTGTGCATGTATCCTCCTGTCAAACATAAACTCAGCTTAGCATGGGTACTGAAGAAAAACCGTCCATAGGGGTACCTCGGGCCGACAGTTTTGTCTCCACGACCAGATCCTTTCATGCCTTCTATTTATGGAGTGAGCCGAGGTTTCAACCACCACTCCATTTTCATTAACTTATTTTTCTCGGGACTGCAATGAGGCTTAATGCCTAGGGGGATGCCACACGTTGCTCTTGGATTGGAAGTATTATAAGCATGTGATTGTGTGGCCGTCGAAGGCGGTTTGGACCCAGACTTCTTTTGGGCCCGCAATTCACCACTAATTTCCACGTAGCTATTACGCTATACCGCGGTTTCGAGTGCGGGACCACTCAAGAATTTTATCTTTCGAGCATGTTGCGTCCCCGCAATGGAGCGTGGTCGTTGATCTGGCCCCGGTCTGTGATCTGGACAACTCTGCTAACTTAGCATCCCCGCTAAAGTTTATCTTCCTGCCAACTCTAGGATCCTTCTAGCCACACTTAGAGCTGCCGCTAATTTTGTCGCTGAACAAGAACACTTCTCGTAGGATGATATGATGTGGAGGCCTGATGCCACTATGATGACATGTCGTGGATGGAGGGGTGACATGTGTCACTCGAAAATGGGTTGAAGACACGCCCAAAAATGCTTGAAATGAGTGCAATGTGTCCGCGCTAGATGGATGCCACGTGTCATGATTGATAAGGGTGCCAATGTCTACACTGATGGCTTCCATGTACTTTGGACTTCGGAGCCCAAGAGGGATCTAGATGTAGAGCTGGCATAAATATGGGCTTGGAGTGATGTGGCGACCTGAAATGAATGTTGAAGCTCCAAAGTGAATGATGACCATTGATTATGATGGACACGAGGCAGCGATCAATGGTCTTCGGGAGAAATCACTCTGGATGAAACCGAGAGTAGGGATCTTGAAACTCCTGAATCTCGGATTTCCGAAGAAAACTACCACCGTTAGATTTGGATGGACACATGGCAACGATCTGCAACTCCTGGAGAAAAAAATCTGGGTGAAACCGGGAGTCGAGATGTTGAAACTCCCGAAGCCCGAATTCTCATAGTAGATATTGACCATCCGATGGAGAAGGACGCGTGGTGTAGATCTACAACTTCGGGAAAAATGCTCTGGAGGAAAAAGGGAGTGGAGTTGTTGAGACTCCCAAAGCCCGAATTCTCAAAGTGAATGATGACCCTTGATTTGGATGGACACGGGACGCTTGATCTACAACTTCGGGGCTTCCACCTGGTCCTTCAACCTTGTGCAACTTTGATGTTCCGAAAGACTAAGAGTCGTTGATATGAAATGCTCTTGGGATCTCCTCCATTGAAAACTGAACTTGCTTGTTTTCTTGATTCGAGTCCATAACAGACCACTTTGAGTGTTGTGCTTTGTGCCCATGGCTACTTCTTGTGTAAACAAAGATTTGGACAACTTGCTGCGGGTTTGGGAAAACATAATGACCAGTGATTGAAACAAAAGGTGATGAGTGTTCATCCTTATAGAAAAAAAAAAAATCTTCGGGTTGAGACTTATTCTGGTCAGACATCAAGGGAAACCAAGTTGCTCAAACAAGAGGGAAAAAAAAAACTTTACCAATCGAAGGGACAAATTTAGGACCTGGCCTGTGAAAAAGAGAGAGAGAGAGAGACGGGGCAAGGATACAGACTTAGGTATTATCAACATGCACCTACGACCCTTGACAACCTCATGTGATAACAACTGCAATGCAGAGTTTCCGTGATATTATTTTTTTAAATAAAAATGGCTAGTTATAAATTTGTTAAATCCAAACTAGATTGGAAGACTTATTTTATGAGTGATCTTTCAGGTTGTATTAAATGTTGGTGTTGGGTGAAATTAGGGATAGAAGCTTGGGATTCACAATAGTAAGAAAGTACTTCTATTTGCAGAAAAGTTTTGTTGTTTATTTATTGCTTACCTTTCAAGGTAGAAGTGACTGCAATGTTGTAATTTACTCTTTCTCAATTCTGAAAAATGGTGTCCAATTTACCTTATGAGTTGAGGTATGTCTACATTGTCAATTCATTGTGTGAGTTATGAATTCATTATAATTCATCGTGGCCAGGTGTACCACTCAATTGGATTGCTAGAAATATGAAGTGTAGTGCATCTATTATAGTTTTAGGAGGAGGATGATCTCTCGTTAATCCTACTTTTTATTTTAACTGACACATTATGGAGGTGGAATTGTCTCTTCTAGTTGCATCATGGTCCCTTACTCATCATTAAAACTTAGAGTAGTCCATGTTTTCACTTGTAGAATCCTTTGACACATGGATTTTTGTGTGCTCGAGTAGCCATCTAGGTTTACTTCTCATATCTCATGGTGGGACTTAGTTTTGGATTTAATCCCATTGAAATTATTGCTCTTGCCAAAAGTTTGGTAATAACCTTATTGTTTATATATACATGTTTTATATTTTAGATTGAAAATTGTTTTAAATATATATATGAATACATGTAGAAGTCAGACAATAAGTTGGATAAGTTCTCTACTTGAGTTATTATTGAACTCGTATTAATTATTGCATATAAAATTTGGTTAACGTAGAATAAGTTTTCTCTTATATGTTTTTGGTTACTTTCTTGAGGTACCTCTTCTAAATTGAATCATGATTAATTGGATGAGCTTACTTATTGAATTTAATGTCCATTGTTATTAGAGTTTAGATTAGAATTATATGTGGGAGTAGATACCTTCATGATCCTCAGAATGACAGCGAGTCCTGAGATCTTAAATGGTCAAAATATATCATATGAATCCTCGACTTGAGCATTGATTATGTGTCTTGAAGGTCCTAAACTTGCAGGGTAGGATTGAGTAGGTAGACAATATTATTATTACTATCCTTCGTGTGATCTGATATTAGTGACTTACTCACGATTAGAACTAAAATGCTATTTGATAGTTGAATCATGATTTGTTATGAAGTAGATTTAATTGAGATTATAGTGATGTTAATCAAGAATGAATATTTAACTTATGTTATCATGTATATTAATTGTCTTTCTCTTGTAATTATTGTACTGGATAGGTTGATATACATGTTTAACTTAATTTATAAAAAAAATGTTATCTCGTTGTATTCATTACCTTTGTGTTGTGTAATATGGGGTGTTACAACTAGCTTGCATTCTATACATCTTTTTGATGCTAGAAATATCCTTGTGTTTTGTAAGTTTGAAAGATGGTGACTAGACATATCTTACTCTCATCTATGATCATGAATTTCTTGCTCCACTCCTACCTTATCCCCAGCTCTCGGTATGATGATTGTTGAACTCATTATCCCGTGTTGTTATGATATTCGAGTTCATTTAAATGATTCTCCAACTTGAATGATGTGTCATTTTATTTACCCATGAATCATGCCTCCCCCCTTAACGTGACATTCGAGGATGTCCTCTTTATCATCACCCTTCATTTCTTTTATATAATTAACCATGAATAATATGCATTGGTTTAAATTTTATATGCTTGCAAAATGAAAGGTTTAGAGAGAAGGGATTAATTTTTATACCTTAGGTTAGCTTTGTGATGTTTTTGAATGTGTTGAGTATTGTGCATGTTGATTTTTATTTTTATTTTCTTTTGAATATTTTGTTGTTGCAAGTCGTTGGAAATTTTCCACATGTCATTGGAAAATTGCTAGAGGAATGGGGTTTCATGTAGAATTGGGGAAGAAATAGATTTTCTCTTTTTCCTTGTTGTTGGACTATTTTGAGGACTTCTGAAATTGTATAGTTTCCTTGAATTGCATGGATTCCGTTGCTATAATTTTTTTAGTATTGTTGTAGGTGTTCCTACAGGATGCAGGGAATCCTATATGATTCCTTTAAATAGTGCAAAGAGTGATATTGTGTTGATGTTGGTTGTGTTGATGCTGATAGTGTTGATGTTGATGTGGAAACAATTTTTTTATGTGTTGGAAACCTAACTTCCATTTATTAATAATGATCTTGTACGAATTTATGATATCCCGTATATTATCCTATAGGACATCTTTTTCTTGGAAAAGAGAGATAAAATTGAAATTTGGGAGAATGGAGGGAAGCAAGGATATTTTTATTTTAACCTTATATGTGATAGGATGGAAATTGTTATGTATGAAAATGAGGAGTGGATGTGCAGATATTTATGAAATGCTTATTGCTTTTTCTTGTCGTAGATGATTGTATTGATTTACTACTACTAATCCTTTACTTCCTATGTAGATGTTTGTTGAGATGGAGTTCCTTGATTCATACAAAACAAAAAACATTACTAATTCATTTTTTCTTTCTTTCCTTTATTCCTTTTCTTCTTTTTTTCTTTTTTCTTCAAGACAAAGGTGTAATTGTTGGTTTTCACCAGTGTCCTACCTCATCAATCCTCTAGGAGGTTTTATTGATGAGAATATTTTTTTATTTCTCATGTCTAAGACCACCTACATGGAGGTTTTAAATCAAATACCTATCCTACATACCTGGGTGAGGTTTTCATCTAAGTATTTTGTTCAAATTGTTTTTCATTTTTTTTCTCTTTATCATATCACTTCTTATTATTTGGATGGAATCAGAGCATCTATGTTATCAATCACATCCATATTTTGTTCTTTCATTGTTGTTGTAAAATATTCTCTTATCAAAGACTTATTGTAGACATTGAGTCTGAATCCATTAACTAACAAGAGAATTCCTTCTTCATCTATGGTTTTGATTTGTACCGAACTATTATCATGAAATATTTTAATTAAGTAGGCCCCTAGCCACCTAGTCATCAACTTTTCTTTAAATTCCTTGAATATTGAATCAAACAATAGGGTATAGTCCCCTTCTTTGAACTTGTGATGCTTGATTTTCTTGTCATGACAATTATTCCTTTGAAACTGCATTGTTTCACTCTTGAAGCTGAGTTCCTGCATCCTATAATAATCTAAGGAATTTGGTTGATTCAATCTCTCTTGTTGTGATGATGGGATATCCATATCTAATTCAGATGTTGTTCTCAACATACAATATTCAAATTCAATAGGGAGCATGTATTTCTTACCATAGACTAACTCAAAGGATGTAATCCTTTTGGTATCCTTCCATGTGATATTGTATTCCCATAATGCTTCTATGAGTTTCTTTGATCGGTTCTTCTTATTCATGCTCATTTTCTTGGTGAGGATATTTTCCAATTCTCTGTTGGTTACTTCATCTTGTCCATTTTCTTGCAGATGGTATGGTGTTGATTTTATGTGACGAATGTGGTGTTTTTGCATAATTTTCTCAATGAGCCTTGATATAAACTAAGATCCTTGGTTTTTGACTATCTCTATGGGATATCCAAATTTTGAGAATATTCTTTCTTGGAGGAATTCAACTACTCTTTACTATGTTGGCATGTTTTACAGGAAAGCGTGTGCTTTTCATTGATGGCAAGAAAAAAAACGTCGATGTTTTACAGGAAAAGCATAAGCTCAAGAGGAGAAGTGAAAAATATGCAGAAACAAGAAATCTCAGAAGAGATAATAGTTTCCATAATTGCAGACAAGGTCCAAGAGACAGACTCGCAGGAGGAGCAAAGGTTGAGACCCGTGAACACTTAGAAAATATTCTAAGTTGGAGAGATCATAAGCTCAGGAGGAAGAGAGACAGTGGCCATTGGATCACCGATCCAAAAGACCAGCAATTGTTAGATCCAGTGGATTTGCAAGGAGGTTACCCTTCAGGGAATCTGACCTTGGAAGAATTGGCAACTTGAAAGTTGAATTACCTAAAGCCTGAAATCTGAAATGAATGTGGACCATCGGATCTAGAGAAAATGTGATGACTGTCGGATTGAATTAGTGGAAGGACAGGATAAGCAAGGGCTAAGATATGAGATCACGATCACTCGAATATCCGTCAACCATCGGATCAAATTAAATGAAGGGTAAGTTAAACGGGGCTAAAGAGTTGAGAATTTGATTATCCAAATACCCGTCAGCCGTCGGATCAAAAACAAATTTTCGTCATCCATTGGATCATTCTAAGTGGAAGGACAAGATAAGCTAGAAGAGTTGCATAGTATATAGATCGGGCCATTGATCTAAGATCCTGATCCAATGAACGTCTTTCTTTTCAGTTATAAATATGTGAGGAGGTTACTCTCCAGAAAAATCTCACTTCAAGAATTCAGTTTGAGATTTGAAATTCCCAAAGTCTGGAGACCTAGAGAGTCGAAATACATTCTCAGCCGTCGGATCATCCGAAGAAGATCATAGCCGTCAGATCATTCTAAAGTGGAAGGACAGGACAAGTTGGGTAAAGGGCATGCTAATCTCAGCGGCCGAGAATCAGGGACTCAGATCTACGGTCGAGAGGGCATATCAGACCTTCCCAATCTTTCTTCCTTTAACCATGGGGGGGTCCGAGTTGGTGGTATTTTCCTTGTGGGACCCTCATACATGTCACCTTTCTATTAACTTAGACCCCCCTCACTCATTACCACTTACTACCTGAATCCCCCTCCGAGTATACCACAAAACCACTCATACATACAACCTCCACGCTTTGACGTCACACTACACTACCTACTACACATCACACTCCACTACCATGCTTTGCCTCCACTCTCCACTACACTGCCTACACATCTCACCCACGTCAACAGACCACCTCAGCAAGGACAGGAGTAGTCCAATCTGAAATATCACTTCGGGTGTATTCTCAATCGTTCATCATAGTACAGTGGAAGGATAGTGTAAGTTTGAAAAGCTGAAATCCTGAAGCTCCGAAGGGCGAAGTTCTAACAACCGTCCACTTCAATGTTTGATAAGTCCTAACTGTTGGATTGAACAATGATCGGATGAGTGTAAGGATCAAATCTGACCATTGATTTGTTTCCATGAAATAAATCATCCAATCTGATCCATCCACTCAAGAGCACCGTCAAGATCATAAGATTGATGGTCCCGTCGCATTGCGGGGCTATAACATGCTCGTGTCTTAATTTTTCACGAGTGGGCCGCAATTGAAATCATGGTTTTGAAGAAAGGGTACGTGGCAACTGGAGGTAAATTGCGGGGCAAAAAGTAGTTTGACCTACACCAACTTTGGACGCGCACGCAATCGCGTGGTCATATAAGATCATCACCCAAGGTTATATCAAGGGAGGAGATAGCACGTCGCTAAGATCCACTTCTGAGTTCCGGATATTGGGACGCACCTTTTGAATAGGTGTTTGGTCACCGTCAATGGTCACGTAAAAGGAACAGGCTTAGCAAGAAAAGCTAGTGCATGTTGTGAAGTTTTTCTCGGGAAGGGAAAAGGCGCCAAAGGGATGAGTGCGCAAAGGTTCTCTCTGTAACTGTCGGAACAGATTGATTGTAACTGCTAGAAATAGAGTGATTGCATCTGCCAGAGAATTCGAAGAGCTTCAAGGTGATCACCAGAGGAGATGAAGAGTCTCAAGGTAACTACCAGTAGGATGAAGACTCGTCATAGAGACAATTGACAAATGGAAAAGCGTCGAAGACTGTAACTTCCAGAGAAGCCAAAGAATCTTAGGATAATGACCACTGATGAAGAACAGACTCAACATGATCGCCAGAGAGAATGAAGAGTTAGGTGTATGATCTTGCAGAGGACTTGGCATGATAAATATACGCAGAACAAAGAAGAGTTGATTGCTTCTATTAAGAGTTATTCATGCGGGTAGAAGCATGTTGTGTGTAGCATTTGAAACACACAGAAGAGGAGTAGAGCATACAATGGAAATAATACATAGAGCATAAAGCGCAGAAGAAAGACATAGAACAAAAATGTATATCTGAGAGAGGAAGAGAAAGACGAGGTGTGCAGGTAGAGCAAAGCAGTGTAGAAGAACAATGATGAGACTGGTAAGCCTTTGACAAACACTGTATCACTGTAATAAGTTTCAGTAACAAAGTTTTTATAATCAAGGTGGTAGGGAGGTTCTAGGGAGGATTGTTGTCCTCAGAGTTTCAAAAGGGTTCTTGAACACAGGGAGTTGTATTTTCCATCTGATTGGAGCCAGAAAAAACCAGGGTGGTAGGGTGGTGCAAGGGAGAACTATTGTTCTATGTTATACAGGATGGTTCTTGTGTGACTGGAAGTTGGTGCTTCCATTCAGTTGGTGCTGGAACACTCAGGAAGTTGGTGCTTCCTTCTAGTGAGTGCTAGAGAAACCAAAGAGTTGGTTCTCTCAACAAGTTGTTTCTTGTAAAACAAAGGTTGTAGACTCAAGAGGACCTGGAGCTCATAAGAATGATAATGTACAAAAAATAAAGATACTTATCATATCAATAAGAAGAGGTTTTTCCCTTAATGGGTTTCCTTGGGAAATATCTGTCTCTGTATATTTCATGTGTGTGATTGATGTTGAATATTCTATTTCTTACTTCCTTGCATTATTGTGATCGTTATTGAGTGTTCTGTAAAGAGTTTAAAATGGGCATATTTTTTTAAGAATAGTGACAACTGATTCACCCCCCCCCCCTCTCAGTTGTCCAACAATTGGTATCAAATCCGGTTCCTTTTATTTAAAGGTAGATTAGATCTTAAATATGTCAATTCATGAAGGAAATTCAACTAATAAGGCCCCCATGTTTAATGAAACAAAATTTTCCTTCTGGA
Source organism: Picea engelmannii (assembly GCA_009831015.1). Lineage (NCBI taxonomy): Eukaryota > Viridiplantae > Streptophyta > Pinopsida > Pinales > Pinaceae > Picea > Picea engelmannii. Next base: position 246,426 of record ML777298.1, on the reverse strand, counting down.
AAGTTAGGATGAGAACCTACATAATGGCTTTAGGTGCAGATGTCTGGGATGTGGTAGAGACTGGTTAAGTAAAGCCAATTGTACTAGATAATAAGGATGACAAGATATAATTCAGCTTCAATGCTAAGGCTATGAATGTTATTCTGAGTGGGCTTGCAGAAGAAAAATTTGTAAAAGTTATGCACTTAGAATCTGCCAAAGACACGTGGGACAAACTCAATAGAAATTATGAAGGTAATGAGAAGGTAAAGGATGCCAAACTTCAAACCTATAGAGTATAGTTTGAACAACTACATATGAAAGAAGATGAAACTGTTGGCAGGTACTTTCTGAGAGTTGAAGAACTAGTAAATGCAATGAAAGCACTTGGTGAAAAAATTGAGGAAGCCTCTTTAGTTCAGAAAATTTTGAGATATTTTCCAAATAGGTTCAACCCAAAGGTCTCTGCTATAGAAGAACTTAATGATCTAAAAGCTTTGTCTTTTGATAAAATTATAGGGACATTGATTGCATATGAAATGAGGATAGGTAAAGATAAATCCACCACTAGAGAATCATCTTTTAAAGCATATAAGAATGAGGAATTTGAGCCTGATGAAATCGAAGAAAAAATTGTGAGAAGACTAAAGAAAGGATCAGGAAAGTATCAAGGCAAGTTTCCCTTCAAGTGTTTTAACTGTGGAAATATAGGTCAATTTGCATCTAAGTGTCCACATAAGAAGCAGGATTAGAATTCTAAAGGTGAAAAGAAATAAAAACCCAGGATATTTGGTAAAAAGAAAAGTTTATATGTAAACAATGATGACTCTTCAGAAGACACAGATAGTGACTCTTCCTCTGAAGATAAGGTTAATGAATTTATTCTTATGGACAAAGAGGATTATGATAATAAAAACACAGGAAGTGATGTTAATGATGAAGAAGTTGTGGTTGATATGGAAGGTGAAATAATCAGTGCTTTAGAAGAGACTGACAGACTCAGACTTAAGAAGAGAAAACAAAAACAGTTGTTGATGCAGTTTGAAAAGAATGGTAAAAAAACTGATAAAGACTTTGCCCTGCTAAAAGTGGAGTTAGAAGAGACAAAGAAAATAGAGGACATTCTTAAACAACAGTTATCAAAAAATAAGGCAAGATGTGAAGCCTTGGAAGAAGAGGTAGTAAAAACTAGAAAAGAGATGGATACGTTTAAAGCATTGTATCTCCAAAATCTTCTAAGAATTAAAGCCTCAATAGAACTAAATGAAATTTTGAGAAAACAAAGATCTCCTTTGTTGAAGACTGGTTTAGGTTATGTAAGTGGTTCAAGCAACAAACATACAGAAAGTAAAGAGCCAATAAAGATGATCAAGTTCCAAGTCAACAGACAATCATACCATGTGATTACTTTGTCACCAAAATCTAATAAAGATAAGATGATCCCTGATAAAAAACAAAGATATCATAAGATGGAGCAAGAAATACCAAGAAGAAGGCCATCCTTCAGGTACCAAAATTTATTCTATGGTTACTGTTTTTGTTGCTCTAATTTTGGTCATAAGATTGCAAATTGTCAAATTAAGTTTAGAGACATTCAACTGAGGAGATCAAGAAATAAACAATCTTTGCAACATAGAACTAAACAACCAATGAGTAGACAAAGTTGCACCAATCACTTTTACCTATTAAAAAATGAGCTTGAATGCTATAACTGTCATAACTTCAGCCACAAAGCTGCAAACTGCCATATGAAAAATTACAAAACAGATACAAAGATAAAACCCTTAGCTAAAAATGCCAGCACATGGAAAAAGAAAGATAGTGAAAAATGTGGTCTAGTACTTTCAAATCAAAAACAAAAGGACCCCTAGTATATAGACAGTGGATGTTCCAAACACATGACTAGAGACAAGGATAAGTTTTTGTCTATAAGTAAAGGCAAAATAGGAAATGTGACCTTTGGAAATGATAAACTGGGTAAAATCAAGGGTAAAGGGATGGTGAGTTTAAGTAATGGCAAAGGAAAATCCCAGGATGTCCTGCTTGTAAATGGGCTGAAACATAATTTGCTAAGTGTAATTCAAATGTGTGATAGAGGATGTGAAGTGGTGTTCACTTCCAAATATTGTAAGATAAAGTCTGTAAACTCGGGACAAGTGGTGGCTAAAGTCATAAGGAAAAATAATAATGTATATGTGTTGAAAGAAGATAGAGAAGAGTGTCATATAAGAAAAAATGATGAGAGTTGATTATGGCATAGGAGACTTGGACATATAAACTTTGACCACTTAATCAAGCTCACAAATCTTGAGGCAATAAAATATCTTCCAAGAATATCAAAGCCACAAGATTTTGTGTGTAAACTGTGCCAAGTAGGAAAGCTAACCAGGACACAGTTTAAATACAAGAATTCTACTTCAACAGAGAAACCACTCCAATTAGTTCATATGGATTTATGTGGACCATCAAGACAGGAAGGCACAGGGAAGGAAAACTACTTCATGTTGATCATTGATGATTACTCTAGACTCACTTGGGTTTCTTTTCTCAAAGAAAAAGTTGAAGCATTTGAGAAATTTAAAATATTTAAGGCTTTAATTGAGAATCAAACAGGAAATAGATTAAAGGTTGTAAGATCAGACAGAGGAGGAGAATTTATGTCAAGTGATTTCAAGGAATTCTGTGATAAACATGGGATCAAAAGAGAATACACAATCCCAGGAACTCCACAGCAAAATGGAGTAGTTGAGAGGAAAAATAGAATAGTTCAGCAATTGGCCAGGTCAATGATGAATGAGAAGAACATTGGTCAAACCTACTGGGTAGAATCAATACACACAACAATCCATATTCTTAACAAATCTCACCTCATACCATACAGTGACAAGACACCTTATGAACTATGGCATGCAATACCTGCTACAATCAAACACTTCAAAGTATTTGGGAGTAAGTGATACATAAAGAATAATAATGAAAACCTTGTCAAGTATGATGACAGGGTTGATGAAGGCATCTTCTTATGGTATGATACAAACAGTAAGGATACATATGATATAATAAGAGATTGCATAAATTGGGTGATTGTATTGACATAAAAGTTGATGAAGGAGTCTCAGTAAGAGAGGTGAGCAATATTGAATCATCAACAAAGGATATAGTTGAATTTGAAGATGAACAGGTCCAAGAATCAGAAAAATAAGACTTTGAGTTAGATGAAAATAAAAACACTCAGGCGGACTCAAATCAACAGACAACATCAAATCCTTCCTCCAGAATTACTCAAAAGAATCATCCTACAAGTCAGATAATTGGTGAGAAAGATAAATGTGTACAAACCAAGAGAAGGATAATCAAAGACACCAAGAAATCACATATAGCCCTCACATCCATGGTGGAACCCAAGAACTTCAATGAAGCCAATGAAGATGTAAATTGGTTACAATCAATGAATGAGGAATTGGATCAGATTGAGAAGAACAATAATTGGGAGCTTGTTCCTAGACTGACAGATAAGAATGTAATTGGCTCCAAATGGGTGTTTAAGAATAAAATGAATGAACAAGGACAAATTGTCAAGAATAAAGCCACATTGGTCTGTAAAGGGTATGCTCAAATATAAGGGCTGGATTTTGATGAAGCATTTGTGCTCGTAGCAAGATTAGAAGCTATTAGAATGCTTCTTGCCTATGCTTGTCATAAGAAGTTTAAAGTCTATGAAATGGATGTCAAGTCAGATTTTCTAAATGGAGATCTAAAAGAAGAAGTCTATATGGAACAACTAGAAGGTTTCCAACTGTCAGATAACCCTGACTTTTTATGCAAGCTGAAGAAAGCCTTATATGGGTTGAAACAAGATCCTCGTGCCTGGTACTATAGACTGGATAAGTATCTTCAAGACAAAGGGTTCAAGAGAGGAATAGTTGAAAAAAATCTATATATCAAAACAGAGGGTAATGATTTTCTCATTATGTTGGTCTATGTAGATGACATCATCTTCAGAAGTAATAATGCTTCACTGGTAAAATGGTTTTCTTCTTCCATGTAGTCTGAATTTGAAATGTCTATGATAGGGGAACTATCATTTTTTCTTGGTCTGCAAATTACTTAGAGGTCTGAAGGACTATTTCTTTCTCAGGAGAAATATTGAAAAGGTTTCAAATGGAAGATTCTACACTTGTGAGCACACCTATGGTCACTGGATGCAAGCTAAGAAAAGATGATGACTCACATAATGTTGGTCAGAGTTCATATAGGCCTATGATAGGCATCTTGTTGTACATCACAACATCTTGTCCAGACATAATGCATGTTGTTGGAATGGTAGGAAGGTATCAATATGCACCTAAACAGAGTCATTTGATAACTGTCAAAAGAATATTCAAATATTTGAAAGGAACAATGAACTATGGCCTATGGTATCCTAGGAATCAAAATTTTCAATTATCAGTCTATTCATATGCTGATTGGGCTAACTACATGGATGAAAGGAAAAGCACGAGTGGAGGTGAATTCTTCTTAGGAGATTCTCTTGTAGCATGGTTGAGCAAGAATCAAGGTTCCATTTCCTTATCGAATACAGAAGTTGAGTACATTGCATTTGCCACTTGCTGTACCTAAGTATTATGGATGATTCAAACACTTTCAGACTTCGAGGTAAATTATATTGCACCGATCCCAATTCATTATGATAATACTAGTGAAATCAGTGTGTCAAAGAATCTTGTATTTCACTCCAAGACCAAGCATATACCCATCAAGTATCAATTTTTGAGGTAACAGGTGACCAACACTATTTTTTATTTGCATTATATTCCATCCAAAGATCATATTGTTGATATCTTCTCTAAACCACTTGCAAAAGCTCAGTTTGAGTATCTATGCCAGAAGTTGGGCGTGACCCCATTATCAACCTAAGAGATTCCATCCTTTCAGGGGGAGTATGTGTTGGTTGAATATCTTATACCTCCACAAAGTACTGCAACAACTCAGGGGGATCATGTTTTCTTTGACATTGATTTCAAAGGGGGAGAAAAGGAGTGGTACGAATGCTACAGTTGGAGGTCCAAGCATCAGGCTTTTAGGGTTTCCATCAATGCCAAAGGGGGAGATTGTTGGCATGTTTTATAGGAAAGCGTGTGCTTTTCATTGATGGAAAGAACATAAACGTCAATGTTTTACAAGAAAATCATAAGCTCAAGAGGAGAAGCGAACAATATGCAGAAACAAGAAATCTCAGAAGAGATAGAAGTTTCCAGAATTGCAGACAAGGTCCAAGAGAGAGACTTGTAGGAGGAGAAAAGGTCGAGACCAGTGAACACTTAGAAAATCTTCTAAGTTGGAGAGATCAGAAGCTCAGGAGGAAGAGAAATAGTGGTTGTTGGATCATCGATCCAAAATACCAGTAACCAGTAGATCTGATGGATTTGCGAGGAGGTTACCCTTTGGGGAATCTCACTTCAGAAGAATTGGCAACTTGAAAGTTGAATTACCCGAAGCCCGAAATCCGAAATGAATGTGGACCATCAGATCTGGAGAAAATGCGATGACTATCGGATTGAATTAGTGGAAGGAAAAGATAAGCAAGGGCTGATATCTGAGATCACGACCACCCGAATATCCATCAACCGTTGGATCGAATTAATTGAAGGGTAAATTAAATGGGGCTAAAGAGTTGAGAATTTGATTATCCAAATACCCGTCAATCGTCAGATCAAATGAAAATTTTCATCAGTCGTTGGATCATTCTAAGTGGAAGGACATGATAAGCTAGAAGAGTTGCATCGCAGACAGATCAAGTTGTTGATCTAAGATCTTGATCCAACTAACACCATGCATTTTGGGTATAAATATTGAGGAGGTTACTCTCCGGAAAAATCTCACTTCAATAATTTAGTTTGAGATTTGAAATTCCTGAAGTCCGGAGACCCAGAGAGATGGAATATGTTCTCGACCATCGGATCATCCGAAGAAGATCATAGATGTCAGATCATTCTAAAGTGGAAGGATAAAATAATTTGGGTAAAGGGCGCATTAATCTTAGTGGTCGAGAATCGGGGACTCAGATCTATGCTCGACAGGGCATATTGGACCCCTCGAGATTTTTTCCTTTAACCGTTGGGGGGGGGTCCAAGTTGGTGGTATTTTCCTTGTGGGACCCTCATATGTGTCACCTTTCTGTTAACTCAGACCCCCCTCGCTCATTACCACTTACCGCTTGACCCCCCCTCTGATTAAACCACCAAAACCACTCATACATACCACCTCTGTGCTTCGACGTCACACTCCACTACCCGCTACACGTCACACTCCACTACCACACTCTGCCTCCAATCTCCACTACACTGCCTACACGTCTCACCCACGCCAGCAGACCACCTCAGTAAGGACATGAGTCATTCGATCTGAAAGATCACTTCGGTTTTATTCTCAATTGTTGATCATAGTACAGTGGAAGGATAGTGTAATTTTGAAAATCTGAAATCCCGAAGTTCCGAAGGGAGAAGTTCTGACAGTCATCGATGTCAATGTTTGATTAAGTCCTAGCGGTCGGATTGAACAATGAAAAGATGAGTGTAAGGATCAAATCTGACCATTGATTTGTTTCCATGAAATAAACCATCCAATATTATCTATCCACTTAGGAGCATCGTCAATATCGTTAGATCGATGGTCCCATCGCATTGTGCGACCAGAACATGCTCGTGTCTTAATTTTTCACAAGCAGGCCACAATTGAAACCATGGTTTGGGAGAAAGGGTACGTGGTAGGTGGAGGTAAATTTTAGGGTGAAAAGTAGTTTGACCTACTCCACCTTTGGACGCGCCCTCAATCGCGTGGTCACATGAGATCATCACCCAAGTTCATATCGAGGGAGGATATAGCACGTCGCTAAGCTCCACTTCAGAGTTCGGGAGATCAAGAAGTGACTTTTGAATAGGTGTTTGGTCACCATCGATGGTCACGTAAAAGGAAGGGGCTTAGCAATAAAATCTAGCTCCTACTGTGAAGTTTTTCTCAAGAAGGGAAAAGGTGCCAAAGGGATGAGCGTGCAAAGGTTTTCTCTATAACTGCCAGAATGAACTGATTGTAACTGCCAGAAATAGAGTGATTGCATCTGCTAGAGAATTCGAGGAGCTTCATAGTCATCACCAGAGGATCTGAAGAGTCTTGAGGTAACTACCCGTAGGATGAAGACTCATCATAAATACAATTGACAGATGGAAAAGTGTCGAAGACTGTAACTTCCAGAGAAGCCAACGAATCTCAAGATAACGACCACTGATGAAGAATAGACTCAGCATGATCACCAAAGAGAACGAAGAGTTAGGTGTATGATCTGGCAGAGAAATTGGCATGATAAATATATGTAAAACAGAGAAGAGATTGTTGCTTCTGTTGAGAGTTATTCATGCGATTAGAAGCATGTTGTGTGTAGCAGCTGAAACGCACAGAAGAGGTGTAGCGCATAGAATGGAAATAATACACAGAGCATAAAGTGTAGAAGAAAGACATAGAATGAAAATGTATATCTGAGAGAGGAAGAGAAAGTCAAGGTATGTAGGCAGAGCAGAGTAGTGTATCAGAACAGTGATGAGACTGGTAAGCCTTTGACAAACAGTGTATCACTATAATAAGTTTCAGTAATGAAGTTTTTATAATTAGGGTGGTAGGGAGGTTCTATAGAGGATTGTTGTCCTCAGAGTTTCAAGTGGGTGCTTGAACACAGGGAGTTGTAGCTTCCATCTGGTTGCAGCTAGAAAAAACTAGGGTGGTAGGGTGGTGCAAGGGAGAACTATTGTTCTCTGTTATACAGGATGGCTTCTATGTGAATGGAATTTGGTTCTTCCATCCAGTTGGTGATGGAACACTCAGGAACACTCAGGGAGTTGGTGCTTCCTTCTAGTGGGTGCTAAATAAACCAGAGATTTGGTGCTCTCAGCAAGTTGTTGCTTGTAAAACAAAGGTTGTAGCCTCAAGAGGAGTTGGAGTTCATAAGAATGATAATGTACAGAAAATAAAGATACTTGTCATATTAAGAAGAATAGGTTTTTCCCTTTATGGGTTTCCTCAGGAAATATCTATCTCTGTATATTTCATGTGTTTGATTGATGTTGAATATTCTATTGCTTACTTCCCTACATTATTTTGATCTTATTGAGTGTTCTGTAAATAGTTTAAAATGGGAATAATTGTTTAAGCACAGTAACAACTGATTTCCCCCCCCCCTCTCAATTGTCCAACATGTTATGTATCATCCTTCATAGCCTTCACTTCATCCCAATTGGTCAAATAGTTAGTACATACTAGTATGTGCTTCTTCTGGCCTGAAGGTGGATCAATTGGGCCTATCAAGTCCATACCCCACTTATCAAATGGTTCCAATGATACCTGGGGTTGCAAGGGAATTTTATTTATATTGGTAGGCTTCCCCGTCCTTTGAAATTCATTACAGTGTAAGGTATATTGTTGAGAATCTTTGTATAATGTTGGCCAATAGTATCCAACTTGCAATATCTTGCAGGTTGTCCTCTTTGTTGCATAGTGTCCTCCACATGGTTCATCATGACATTCATGGAGTATATCATGTACTTCATCGCCTCTTATACATCTTCTTTGAACTTATTCTGGTCCAATTTTGAACAGATATCCTTCCATCCAACTATATATTGTACTCTTCTTGACAATTTTTCATTTTTCATAGTAGGAAAAATGTTGAGGAAACCTCCCTGTTGTCAAATGGTTGGCTATGTCAACAAACCGAGGGATTTGTGTTGACATTGAAATGAGGTGTTCATATTGAAAATAATCATCTATCATGCCTTCTTGAGTAGGAATTGTTAACCTAGATAAGAAATCTACAACAACATTCTGCTTCCCAGGTTTTTCAAGAATGGTTATATCAAACTATTGTAATAACAAAAGCCACATGATTATTCTACCATTGATGTCAATTTTATTCATTAAATATTTGATGGTAGCATCATCAGTGTGTACAAAAAATGAATACCCTGTAACATAATGTCTAAACTTGTTGATAGCATGGACTACTTCTAAAATTTCCTTTTCAGTGACAATATAGTTTATCTATGCACCAAACAAGATATTTCTTATAAAATAGATTGCATAAGGCTTTGTATCTTCATTTTGTCCCAAGAATGATCCTATAGATTTATCTGATGAAATAATATGAATATGGAAATGAAGAGTCCAATTAGGACCCTGTAGAACAAGAGTTGTAGAGAGTCTTTATTTGATTGTTTCAAATGCTTGTTGACAATTTAAAGTCCAATAATAGTCTACAAATTTAGATGGTAAATAGAGGGGAGGCTATTTTACTAAAGCCTTTCATGAATCTCTTGTAGTAACCTGCATGTCCAAGAAAATAGTAACCTGCATGTCCAAGAAAATTTCTAATATCTTTTGGTTTTAGAGGGGTAGGTAGTACTATGATGATTTTTATTTTGTTTTTGTCTACTTCAATCTCTCTAGAGGAAATATGGTGTCCTAACACAATCCCTTCATTCATAATCATATTGCACTTGTCATGGCTAAGGGAGATGTTCATTTCTTCACAACTTTGGATAAATTTATCCATATTGTCTAAGGCTTCATCAAATCAGTTTCCATAAAGAGTGAAGTCATCCATATATATCTCTTCATTTTCATGGATAAGTTCAGAAAAGATGATAAGTATTGCTCTTTGGAATGTGGTTGGGGAATTACAAAGGCCAAATGGAAGAAATTTATAATAAAATGTGCCCCAAGGATAGGTAAAGATTGTCTTGTACTAGTCTTTGAGACTGATCTAAATCTAGTTGTATCCACTAAATCCATCTAGGAATGAGAAATATTCCTTTCCAGCTAAGACATCTAAGACTTGGTCAACGAAGGGTAGGGGAAAATGATCTTTTTTTGTAGCCTTGTTTAATTCTTTGTAATCCACACATATCCTCCATTTATCATTCCTTTTAGGAACAATAACCAAGGGAGAGACTCACTCACTATCTAAAATTGGATAAATGCAACCAACATATAACAACTTTTTTAAATCGTGGTTAACTATGTCTTTCAATGCAAGGTACTAGCACACTTACTTATCCTGAGAGGGGGGTGAATCAGTATAAGACTTGTTTTTCTTTTCTTGTTGTACAATACTTATCATTTTATCAATCATAATAAATCAATAAGAAATATATATATATATATATATATATATATATAT
>ML777298.1:165863-229157 GCA_009831015.1 Picea engelmannii | reverse complement strand
AGAGAGATTGCACGGTACACAAATATTTAACTTGGAAACAAAAATGGGAGAAAACCACAGGATTTTTTTATTGAAATACTTTTACAAGAAACAACATGTTACAAACACCAATATGTTACAATTTTTACAGACACTAACCCAAAAGAGACACTAATCCCTTCTCCTGAGCACCAACTCAACAATACGTGTAGGAACCGACCTACAATCACAATATTTGCAGGAACGAACCTGTTAGAGACACCAACCCCCTTCTCCTTATCACCAACTTAGCAATGCATGTAGGCATCAACCTATAGCCACAATGTTTGCAGGCACCAACCTACTAGAGACACAAATCCCCTCAACTGATCATAAAATTAACAATACATATAGGTACCAACATACAATCACAATATTTGTAGGCACTAACCTATTGGATACACCAATCCCCTTCTCCTGACCACTAAATCAACAATGCTTGTATGCACCACCTTATAGTCACAATGTTTGTAGGAACCAACCTGCTAGAGACACCAACTCAACAAAGCATAAACTCAACAATACTTGTATAATTTTTTTGTCTCAACATCTCCTTTGTTGTTGTTGTAATCACTATCAAACTCTCCACCTGTTCACAAACAACATAACTTGAGATGTTCCTTTTTTAATTTACACCTCCCTACCACCCTAAGACGATTACATTATCATCTCTTCCATTCTCTCGTATCCTCAAACCTAATAGCATTTATTTTTCTTCCAAACTTACACCTCACTCACATAGAAATAATTAAAAAAATCATAGCATCGTTATTTATATCGAACCCATATACCCAATTTTTGTCTTTATGCCAAAAATCATGTTCATGGAGTCAACTCCAGATCATTGATTCTTTCTTAAAAATTGGGTTTGTACAAGTCCTTTGAAACCAGTCTCAATTCCCCCCAACATGAGAAATCTATTTGTTGATCACAAGATGTTTAGAAATCATTGGATGAGTTCAACATTCAATTGCAGCCATCCATTTGAAACCTCGTTTGCACCAAAATGTTAATTGACCCACCACCCCCCCAAAAAACTTCAACAATACAATTTTAACCTTGATTGCATAGCATATGTTGGATCTCTCTTCAAATCATATCGCAATCGTTGATCTAGTTTCTAGATATTGAGACCACCAATCTCACCAGTCCACCAAATTTACCAACCCACCAACCCACCTTGCTCACCGGGCCACCAGGCCCCCAGGGCTTCAAAATCACACCTTCAACTCTACGTTGGTACTCTGATTTGGTGTACCAAGCTATCGGACCATAAAACTCACCAACATTTCACCCTCAAACAACTCTTCTAATCTAATATGTGTCCCATCAAGCTCACCAGGCCTCTAGAACTTCAAACACATGCCTTCAAACTTCCACTCTAGTCCAATATACCACTGGGCTAACAAGGCCACCAGACCACCAGGAGCTTGGTGGAGCCTGCCATTCTCTTTAAATCACATGATTCTAGGTGTTATTATGATATGGTATGTTGTCCCACTAGGTTCACCAGCCCACCAGACTCACCAGGCCCTCAACACCTTCAACTAACTCCTCTGATATTCTAATTTCCTATATGATAACATGGAATATGATGTGGTATCCACATGGACACCTCCATGTGTACTTGATGATTTGGAACTGACATGACTATTGACATCATCTCATCCTCTAGCCTTATTTGGACACCAAGATGAATTGGCATGAGTATGTGGCCTAACACGTGGCACTGATGTGCCTACTTCCATGGCTCTGATGTGGCATTGGTGTTTCTATTATCATGGCACTGATGTGGCATTGGCTACTGGGCACTCAGGACTTCAACACTACACTTTCGCATCTATATAGTATGGAACCTTTTCACTCCATGTTCTGACCATCGAGTCTACTCAATGATCGTCCCACCGGGTTCACGAAGCCACCGGGCCACTGCCCCCCAAAAAATTTATTTTTAAGTTACATATTTCATTCATATGTTGGTTTTCCAATATATGGTATGCTAGACCCCATGGGAGATTGACCCACTGGAATCACCAGGGCATCAAGCCACCAACCTCCCCACAAGTTTTATCCACCACACCAATATTCTAGTGTTTCAATCTTTGGTATGATGGGCCCCACCACTAAAATTTAATACCTTGTTCAAGTTTTCGTAACTTTTCGTTTTCATTCAAAATAAGTAATACCATATTTGCATTATTGTTGTGTTTGTTTTGTCACATGGGTGAGAAAAAACACAACACTTGCATGCTTAGTTAAGTCAGCTAAACAAGACAAAAGTTTTGTGAGTTGATTAGATAACCAAATACACATGAAAACAAATAATTACAACTAAAAACAACTAAGAAATAAATGTTAGAGAAGCTTGAAGAACTAGAACCATGAAAATAAAAAATTGACCAATATATAGCTACCAATGGATCAATATATTGATAGGCTAAACACTGTAGAGAAAGGAAGGGACTTATGAGTCCCCTCTTCCTCCTTGGGAGGGATCTTGAGTTACCTAATAGAGAGCTCTTCTCTTCATACTATGAAAAATGACAAATGGTGAAGAAATACAATGCCTATTCCCTCAAGAGGTGAGTGGAATGGCCTATTGCAATGGTGCTTGAATGATTCAAAGAGAAAATATGATTCTCAAAGAAGAATTATTGCATCATAACAATACCTTGAATTTCTTATTTTTCTAGCACACCCATGGCACATATTTATAGCATCCATACATGACAAGATATAATTGGTTCATAGTGTGAACAAGGGGCCTTTTAGGGCACTTCCTAGCCCTTGACCATCCTCCAAGCTATATTTCACTCAGATATGAGTGCCAAATCGTGTTGGGGGTCAGAATAGAATAGGGTTGAGGGGCCAAAAAGATTCATAAATGCATCGTTCATAAGAGTGCATGGATTTTCTCATAGACAGTCACACATATTGTGCACAGTGTGCATTAAGGCTTGTGTTAGCCTGCGCATTTTGCGCACTGTGCATACGCTCCCTTTGGTGAATTTGCGCACTTTGATTTTTGAACCAAGTATATAGTTTTTTTCCTTTTTGGTGGACTTTGGTGTTGTAGGTGGACTAATTTCTATTGACATTGATGTTTTTCTTTAACCATTATGTGCAATGTTGCAGACTATTTTTCAGTGATAACAGATGCCCCCTGATGTGTGAGGTTAGGAGCATACGTATAGCTGAAATACATCAACATTTCTTTTGTTGAGAGTACCATTGTAATGAAGAGTGAAGAGAAGAACTGCAAGAGCGATCCACCGGAATGAGAGGGAAAACTATGGGACCCAAACCATTCACTAGGAAAAAATAAACTCTTTGTAGAAATGAGGCGGGCATGCCCCATGCTCGTGTCATGAAACCAAAATGTGTAATTGTAACTAAAGGTGTATGATTATGTAGATAACTAAAGCGCCCTTGGGGGGAATTTATAACGACAGGTGATATTTTTTTATGGCGAGGGGGCTCTGAAGTGAGTAAAGGATGACTGTAATAAGGGTCGATGACTCGTAGGCATTGATGGCCTAACAAATTTAGAGGTATTCGACTAGTATGAAAAACTACAACAGTCACATAGTAAGACCCACCATAGAATGATAGTTTGTTGATTTTGAATGTTATGGGGGTCAATAGAATCAGAAAGCAATGATGACTCTCTTTGTTATGTCCGAGACTCCTAATTGAAAAGGTAATGAGAGTCAAGAGATTTTCGCCCTTCTGGAAACTATGTTGATATCGACAGAAAGGGAGGCATGACACCAAGAAGCAAAGGGCCTCTTGAAATCAACTTAGTGATTGATGATGTCAGGAACTAATGATTAACATGAACTAAGTCAAGATTTCGTGGGACTTAAGACTACCCTCATTTTGGGTATTTAAGAATGACTGGCAGCAACCGTAAAACTAGATCTATTGTTAGGGGGGCAACTAGATATGGGGTTAAACTGTGTCAGAGGCTAACAAAGTGGGAAAACTAAGAGATCATGGGTACATGGACTTGGGATACTCAAGGTTTGTTAACGATGTCGGTATGAAAAAAGGGTGGATTCCCCAACCAAGGGATACATGGGTTGTTTTGTCGGGTAAAAGAAGGCCATCAAGGATGGCGATGAAAATATATGTATATGTTGAAAACAAAGGCTTTATACAATTACCAAAGAAACAAAGAATAATTGGGTTTGAGTATACAGATACAAAAACGGGTGCCCCAGTGAAAGATGGCTTGGCCTGTTTAGGGAACAATTTTTTAAAATATAACTGGTGGAGGGTGGGGGCCCCATGGGTGGGTTTATGTATTAGGTAAGTGGATGGAGGATAGTTTGAAGATGGGAAAATTGATGGTGGATGAGATGGAGGGCTAATGACACTGCGAGGGTGCAGTCAATAGAACCAAGTGTAGGATGATATGACCTGGGAGTCCATTGGGAAGGTTAGAAATATGATGAGAAGTATGGGGTTCATTCTCGGAAGTGAAAAATACTATCACGACTCCCAATCCTAGGGGGTGAAATCATCATGAGTGTCAAGTTGTCGAGGGGAACTATGCATGGGACAAATCATGTGGGGGAGAGAACTATTGGATGACAGTTTCAAAATGTGGTAGAGGTGAAGATATTGCAAAGATGAATGTAGGGACCCTAAAGATAAATGTCATAGGGTGTGACTTGGATATGCAATTGATTTACAGAGGGAATAATTACATGTCAGTGTTGAACATATACCTGAAGGGGTTTTGAAACTTTGTTGAACAAGTACCTGCACACATGAAAACCAAATACTCGACGTGAACAATATCTGATGATAAAGAACATATAGCAGTTATTGGATAAAATTAAAAGTGAGCATGCATACCTGAACGTGGCATGAGAAAAATGCTCCTCCAGGGCCAAGTGCAGATGATAACCTGGGGAATGTGAATGTGTAGATGGCGAGATGAGGATCTTGTGGCTGAGAACGGATTGGAAAACGGAGGTTGTGGGCTCCCATAACAGAGTGTGGAAGTTGGGAAAAAGAGCTTATATATGGATGGTGTGCCCACAATGCCACCTCATTTGTACCTGTCACTATTGCTAAGTTGACCAGAGAACTTTGAGGAGATTTTGAGATTGTGGGAGCATGAGGCTATAGATCTGGGAGTAGCGAGAGACAGGTTAGTGTTCCTATCATCCTGTACCTTGTGAATTTCATAGTTTGTAGGTAGAGGCTGTATGGAGGGTCGTACAGAGGTTTTTTAGGGGTAGGGTCCCACAAGTGTGTGGGAAAAGGGGAAATACCCATGCATATGTGTGCGGGTATAACCCAGTTTCCCACACATTATGTGTGGGTTTCATCTTTAAATTCATGCACATAGGAGTGTGCAACTATATTGATGAATCCGATGCATAATGTCTGGTTGTCCATGAGACATCTACTCATGTGGGTGTGAGGGGTGGCCAGACAAGAATGCACGGGATGCACACCTGTTTGACTGACAATTGTGCACCCATACATTGTTGTTTTTGAGACATTTATGAATTAGTGCACAACTGTACCAAGAACAAGTGCGCACATGTGTGCACCTGACTAGGGGAAATCCGCACACTGTGGGCAGGCTAAGGGGTTGTGATTTTTATGTTTTGATGTTTTTTGATGGATTATGTGGCTGATCAGATGTTTCTGTGTGGATGCAGGCGATCAATAGAGAATATTGCATGATGTCGTTCCATTGGTGAGAGTACGATAGAAACCGATTACGAGAGGCTGCGAGGGCACAGTTGGGTGTACATAGACACTTGGCAGCCTGCAGGTTGCCCAAGTTCTTTGACTGCCCCTTGATACGATCGCAGGAGTACCTACTACAATTTATGGTTAGGATGTGGAGAAATGATCTATAGTCCTTCATTATGAGGGGGGAGCAGCTGGCATTATCTACTACAGAGGATGTATACTTTCTGACAGGGCTCCCATTCTGTGGGATGGCCCTAGTCATTGATCCTCATCTACCCAGGGAGGATTGGCTAGAGACCATGGCGCCTCAACGTTGTACTGGGAAAAACCCTATGGCAGGTTCATTTTTTTGTATTAAGGCCATTGATGGCCTCTTGATTGAGTGGAGTGCATCGATGGTGGTGAAGATCTATGGATCCCCGGGTACTCAGTGGATCACTGGTGGTCATCTGAGGGTGGTGGAGCAGGTCCTAGATGGGGACCAATTTGCATGGGGTGTGCTAATGCACACCAATATTTTTTCCCAGCTGAACCAATGTCAGCGAGCCGACTCTAGTGACTTTGCATTCAGGTCTGTGCTAGTGGCCTAGGTTTTGGAGAGGCTGCCTCTACTGCACTCGAGGAATCTACTAGATCTAGCGGGGCGAAGAGAGCCATGACTGATGCAGTTGGCCCAACATGGAGGAGGTGAGGGTGGCCACTAATTCATGGACATAGTTGCATGATTGTGGTGCCAGATGCCACAGGTTATCTTAAGATATGGTGCTTCCCCCTAGGGAGGAATAGGACCAGATAGGTACGTGTTAGTATTTGGTTTATGTTTTGTGATTTGGATAGATAACATTTATCATATATGTATATGAATGTTGACACTATCTCTGGTGTTGTTTTGTAGATGTTGGTCCTCGAGGATCAGAGGCAGACATTGTCGAGGAGCCAGCTCAATCTGATTTGGCTAGACAAAGGCGGTGGCGAGATGACGTTGGTGTTGGACCAACAAGAGAGCCACAGGGAGATGTCGAGGTCATGCTGGAGGATCTGTGCAGATGTTTCGAGCGAGTTTTGTAGGGTGTGCCTGAGGGAATATGGGCCCACATCCAGGATGAGGAGGTCCTGAACCAGTGTGTGTGGGTACCAACAGAGTGGCAGACCCTGATATATAGAGACGTAGTGGTGGGGGAAACGATGATTGGTCGGATACCTCCTGGAGTTAGAGGGCCTCTAGCTAGTGGGGCACCTTCGGCTGACAGAGGACCTAGGGGGGAGCTCTGGGAGCACCTTAAGTGGCGATTTTTGTATGTATGGGATTGGGAGCCTGATTTTGTATAGGGTACTTGATATCGATTTTTGTACTCACAGGGGTGATGGGATTCATGGGCCTATGGGCGATTGTATATTTTTCATAAACACTTATGACCTTTGATGATATATATATATATATATATATATATATATATATATATGGATATATTTTGATCATGCATGTCTCTTTGTTTTATGTTTTATGATGTCTATTCTATGTGTTGACAAATTTATGTTGATGTGTATATGATGTTGTTTAATGTGATAAATGTCAATCTAATAATAGGTTAGCCATGTGATCTGCTAATTGATTGAGGTTTCTTGGAATATGTGTAAATGTGATGGAATCAAAGATGTGAGATAGTAGTCTAACTTGTAGGTATTTACGAAAGAGGTAAGGATCGTGAACATGATATAGATTGTTCAGTTGCAGGACGACAAGTTGGGAATCTAACATAATGCTAAGGTGACAAATGTGGTGGTGGCTGGCCTTGGTGAGGATTCCAATGACGATGTCATATTAAGCTTGGTTTTTGGTGGTCGAACCTAAACATATGACACTGGAGTGAAGTATAATATGTGAAGGGGTATAGCGGGCCCAAGCGGTCGAAGCCAGATTTTGGGTCCAGCGACTGGCACCGTCAGTGTAACTGATGTTGTAGGCTGACGAATGACACATTTGTCAATAACATGGGTGATAGATCAAACACCAAGAGTGGTGGTATCAAAGAATACTAAAAACTTTACAAATGTGTACAAAGAGAAACCTAAGGTAGGGGGGCTATGGTTAGGCGTAAAAATTCTTTAAGTACAATGCATTGAAGGTTTCTTTGAGAGGGTAGCCTTCTGGAGAGGTGTTAGCCCTTGACCAATTTTTGGGGAAACTTCGGTCAGATTTGACCCACTTTTGGACCTCGACACGCTGGTCGAGGAAGGAGCACCCAGGCGGAGATGAGATCACATATCTCACTGATTTTGCGGGCTATGTGGATCCAATAAGGGGTCCTATAGGGTTTTTGTAAAACTTTCATGGGATGTTGGCCCATGGGTTCTCCCCATGTTTGGCCCTATTATAAGGGTTTGTAAAAGTATAAATAAAGAAGAATGTAGTGTAGAAGTAGTAGTCTTGGAGTGAAGTGCAAGTAGATCACAAACACTTTGTGAAAAGGGATGTATGTGGTCAAGGCTTAGTGTTCGACTGTGATTTTGTAGAAGGTGCTCAATGCTTATAATGTTCAGTGCACAGACCTAGTACTTAGTGTAAGGAAGGAGGATCTAGTGCTTAGTACGCAGATCTCTTGTGTGGTGTGAAGCTTGATTCTGTGGCTTAGTGCACAAGAGTGAATGAATGTAAGATTCAAGCAAATAATAAAGAGGTGAAGCAGTTGGTGGACGTAGCCCCATACTGGGGTGAACCATGTATATCTAGTGTCTCATGATGTGATTTGTGCAATGTTATCTCTGTTATTTTTTTCTTTGTGCTTAGATTAGATGTGTAATGAATATGTATGTGTTGCTTGAATGCCTTTCTTATGTTAAATTGCTATATTTGATCCTCAGTGCTAAGTGCTAAGTGGTTAAGGTATATAATCATTCATTATTACTAAGTTGATCTATCTTTGATTATGTTTTGTGATGTTAATAGGGTTAATGAACTAATGCATGTTGTTTCCTAAGCATTAACAGAATACTCTGCAAAGTGTTATTATCACAGATTTGTGTCCCATCCTAGTTACAAGCACCTACGTCATGTAACCCCCCCTTCTTCTACCTCGGGTGAAACTACGCCTGCTTCGCAGGTGTTGCCAAAAGGGCCGGTAGTCAGGGTTTTTTTGGTGAGTTTCTAAGCATTGAACCCTGGGAATTCCCCTATTCCAACAAATGGTTCTATTGCTGGGACCGGAAACTGTGATTGTTGGGAACTAAAGTAAAGAAAAAGGGAAGCTTTGTGCATAGATTTGTTGTTGAAGTGCGCAGTACTCTACTTTACTTGCAAAGCTTTGTGCCTAGAGAGTAATTTGATCTGAATAAAAGAGGTTAGATCGTAAAGAAACAAGCTATTTTCTTTGGTAAGAGAAAGATAAGTGAAAATTTTTGTTTCGAAAGCATGAATTTAAGTATGTTTAATAAATTATGTCCTAGTCTAAAGGCTAGGGCGCAGTTGAAAGAAAGAGTTGATTTGAGTAAACTTAATGAAGAAAGATATGTTATTCCTATGCATAGAAATATTTTTTGGACTAATAAGTGGATGCAGTAACCTAGAAAGAATTTTTGCATATTGTAGGTCCAGCACTATCATCCTAGGGGATGTGCATAGTACAGAAAAGGTTGGGGAACATTTAAAAGAAAAAAAGGATTGACATTGTGTTATAACTGTAGAAGGTCAGGACATATTGCTAAGGAATGTCTTGAGGTAGGCCCTATTTGTCTTTGTTGTAAGGTTATTGGTCATGAGGTTGAGGATTGTCCAAGGATTATTGCTAAAGTTGAAGGGATGAACATGAGACAAGAAAACTATGAAGAAAGTCAAGATACTAAGAGCATGTTAGAAAATCATAAAGAGAAAGGGTCAGAGGAAGTTCAGACTATGATATTACAGTTGAAATAAACGATGGATGTTCATAAAGATGTCAGTTTACCAGAAATCCTGAAAGCAAAATAGTGCATAAGTGCAAGAATAGAAGACTTCGACATAGATTGTGTCTTAGATGAAGAAACATAAGTGAATATTATGATAGAAGAAACTTGGGGAATTTTGGGAAAGCCTACTGTGGTACCTTCATTGGGAAGTATAGGCTTGTTTAAGGGAAAAATGATAACCTTATGTGGAAGAGTTACTAATGTACCTATTATTGTTCATGGAACATCAACTGAAGAGGAATTTGAAGTCATTAAGTTTGTTGGGGACAACGCCCCTTTCCAAATATTGTTAGGTAAGACTTGGATTGAGAAGGATCAGATCAGAAGGAAAGCAGAGGAAGAAGATACAAAAAATAAAAAACAAGAATTAAGGGATTTCATAGCTAGGAAAATAGACCGACTAATATAAGAACGAGAGGATAAGTTGAAGAAACAGAGCAAAGTAACAATGCAGGAGGGACATAAAGTCATAGAATTAGCTACCAAGGTTGGAAGAATGCAAGAAGGATTGAAGAACCTATCGATCCAAGAAAGAAGTATGGCCACTCAAGAAGTGTTAAGAAAAGGGATATTAACTTCAGAATCCTTGAGGGCACCTTAACAATGATAAGCCACTGCGCTAGGGGAAAATAATAATAAGAATGGAAAGAGGATTCCATAAATAGTTAGAGAAACTTAGGTCATAGGGAAGAAGGCAAGGAAGATCAATAAAAAGAAAGCTAATTTGGAAAAGCTACAAGAAGCTACAGAGACCAGATGGAGGACTTCGCAGACTAGAACCTCCCAGGAGGCATGTTCCTAGGACTTGAACCTCGTTGTGGCGAAGCTAGATGACCATTGGAGGCACCCCGATCGTTAGAATGACACTCCAGAATGGTTAGAAAAATGCGTTTATGGGTTGATGGACCGCTTTTGGACACTGATACTACGCCATAACGAACAGATTTACATTGATGGAATCATTTCTTGGCTATTGAAAGATCTGTTATGATACCCCGATTATTTAACTCGTCATTCGTTGCATCGGGACAAATTTTTTCTACCCGTGATTAAATGAGCCAAGAAGAGAATTTTCATGTGTCGAGCTGTGCTATCTCAAACTAGACCTCGCCTATTTGTTTGTCTACCCCGCTTATCCATTTTTCTACCCCGACCTGTATGTTCAAAAGCTAGAATGTTGGGCAAACCTAGTGAACTGGAGAAGTCTGTCGAGGAATTCCTTAAGAAGATAATGACCGACAGAACGATATCCGAAGGTATTTAGGCGTCGTCGACTAGGGGACTGCAGGCTTCCCCATTTACTTGTCGTCGTTCCGGTCGTGTTAACCCCATAACTGAGCAACGAAGTAAGCACTGCGAAGATATGGATAATTTGAAGCAGATCCCATTGATCCTACCTAATTATATTCCACCTTTGGTTGGCACTGTTAACCACAACAACATCTCTCAATATTTTGAGTACGTTGTGTTCACTGCATACATTCTGAAAGGAATATGCATAGTTGGGAGTCAGCTAGGATAGATCTCGCTATTAAAGAACAAAGACTTCAATTTAGGAAACCAGAAGAACTACGCCATGTTGGCACCCCACCGTTATCTCATGAACACAACTGGAAAGAATCCTTGCCTTGTCTCACAGCCATGGATTAAGGGTTTGGCGCAGTCCACTATGATGAATGTGATGAAGCTCCCGCATTTTGGCCACCACTAGGAGGTTAATTCTTGCATTAAACTCCTCTTATTGTGCTATCATGGAGAATACATGTGGCTCGACAGAAGGATTACTATGGATCTGACACTGATCCACCGGATCATAGGTCTAAGTGTGAAGGGTCCTGACCCTTAGAATTTTTATCCAAGTAAGTCCTCAGACTGTTCCTTGACACAGCGCATCAAATAAGCTTACAAAGAAGTCGAAAATCGAAAGCGAGGTTACAAGGTAGCCTCTATACAGGATGGCACAGTGCACCTTGCTTTCCAACTCCTAGATGGCAAGCTCATGAGGAAGAACCTCCCCACACAGGTCACTGGGTTCATGGTGGACCTCGCAGGAAAGTGTGTGGAGGGCATGCAGATGAGAAGGATTTTCACAAAGCCCAATATTTGGGATACAAATTCCATTATAGTTGGCTGATTATTTTGATCGCATTTGTCACTTGGAAAATGCCTGAAGGAGCCACTTTTCCAAAGATCAAACCCTCGAATTCGTTGGCCACTCGGTTTTCAACCCTGTTGTACACCAACGACATGACGAAGCAGTGGAAGTCCAATGCAATGTTTCATGCATACTTTCAACAGTTGAAGGTCGTCATTGAATCATTTCTACGCATGACACCGTGCACCCTGCACCAGTATTGACCAATAACGAAGTTCTACGTTGATCCTCATTTCATATACATCATCATGCACAGAGATGAGAACTAGGAAGAATTACAGTCATATTACAAGCTAACGGATGACAATATGGAGAAGATCACAAAGGAATGGCCAGAGGAATTTCTGGTACGTGTTGGTGATGCAAACCTATCTGACACTGACACCATAGGAATCCCCATAGTTACACGGGTTGAGCATGTCAGACGGTCCAGTGGGATGAAAAAAAAGAAAAAGCAGGAGGAATTCCAGGATATAGAGACTAATGAGGAGGGAAATTCTTATGAATATAATGGGTCTGACTCACCAGGAGGAGGAGAAGATGAAGCAGAAGGATAGGCAAGAGGATATGGAAGAGAAGAATAGAAAGGAGGAGGCGAAGTTACACCTCCTGAAGACCCCCCTACTGGGACAATTACACCGCATAAGAGGATGGTTTCTCCGAAGAAACCTTCATCCAAGAAGAAGACGCACACTAATAAGCCCTTGTTGGATGCCACTCTCACTAAGGATGACATTGGTCTGGTCCGTGGAGCTATGGAGGATGCTTCTGAGGACATCTTGCAGAGATATGGAGAGAATCAGGAGGAACTATATGGAATAATTGAGAAGGAATTGAAGGAAGTAGAGCAAGTTGTTCACTTGGTCCATGCAGTACCTACTATGTTCTCTACACCTTCCTCATCGCAGACTGCAAAATTGGGGGATGAACCAACCCAATTGAGAAGGATTGTGGATGCAACACAAGCCTAGTTCCAGAGAGCACCGGAAGAAAAGGAGAAGGCTACATAAGCCTTAAAAAGGGATAAAGACAAAGTCTTAGCACAATTACGAGTTGTGCAGGACAATACAACTGCCCATGAAAGAGAGAAAACGAAGCTTCAGGTGAAGTGTCAGGAGGAGAAATCCCAGCTACAGAGGGAAAAGGAGAAGTTTCTCACAGAGTGGGTCATGGTCAAAGAAGTGGTGAGTAAAGCATGTCACTCTGTGGCAGGCTTAGTATAGGAGAAATATTTGGTCGAAGCTCAAATAGTGAAGCTCATTGAGACCCTCCAACAACTTCAGGCTAGGATAACAGAATTGGAGGCCCAAAAAGTACTGAGCACCCCGCAAGAGGTGTGTGACCATAGGGAGGATACCGCTAAGAACACATTTGCAAGCATAGGATCCCTCACCTCAGAATGTAAATAGTTAAGTGATAAGAGCACCCAGACATACGAATGCCTCATCATGGATCCAGAGCTAAGGAAGTTAGAAGTGCAGCTACAGGAGGCACAACAGTAAGGATTCTCATTGCAAGAGAAGATGAAGTTGCTCATAGAAGTAGAAAGAATGTAGAGATCCCAGGAGCAATGCGTAGTATAACAACAAATCACTGGCCTGCAGGGCAAGGTAAGTTACGCAGAAGCTACAACCTATGCAAGATGAAGCTTGCAAGGTGTTCGAAGAGATTGAGGGACAGGGATCACAATTGGATCAAGTCATAGAAGTAGTAGAACAATGCCTGGAATGGCCTGTTATAGAGCAGATGATCCAGGAGCTCGTTGAGCCGAATGCTCAGGAAAAGAAGTAAGTTGAGGTAGCTCGAGTTAATATCGAGGCTTTTCGAGCAGCATTGTCCAGACTCGAGTGACTCGGGACGAGTCATAGGTGAGTATTGGGGGCCTTTGGGCCCTCAACCAAGTTTTGGGGGAACTTCGATCATATTTGACCCACTTTTGGACTTTGACATCCTGGTCGAGGAAGGAGCTCCCAGGAGGAGTTGAGATCATGGATCTCACCAATTTTACGAGCTATGTGGACCCAGTAAGGGGTCCTATAAGGTTTTTGTAACGGGTTTATGGGATGTCGTCCCATGGGTTCTCCCCATGTTTGGCCCTATTGTAAGGGTTTGTCAAAGTATAAATAAATAACAATGTATTGTAGAAGTAGTAGTCTTGGAGCTAAGTGAAAGTAGATCACAAACGATTTTTGCAAAGGGATGTATGTGGTCGAGGCTTAGTGCTTGACTGTGATTTTACAGAAGGTGCTCAGTGCTTATAATGCTCAGTGTGTAGACCTAGTACTTAGTGTAAGGAAGGAGGATATAGTGCTTAGTATGCAGATCTCATTTCTAGTGTGAATATCGTCTCTATGGCTTAGTGCACAGGAGTGAATGAATGTAAGATTCGAGCGAATAATAAAGAGGCGAAGATGTTGGTGGTTGTAGCCCCACACTGGGGTGAACCACATATATCTGTTGTCTCATAATGTGATTTGTGCAATGTTATCTTTGTTATGTTTTTATTTGTGCATAGATTAGATGTGTAATGAATATGTATGTGTTGCTTGAATTCCTTGCTTATGTTAAAATGCTAGATTTGATCCTTAGTGCTAAGTACTAAGTGGTTAAGGTACATAATCATTCATTATTATTGCATTGATCTATATTTGATTATGTTATGCGATGTTAATAGGGTTAATGAACTAATGGATGTTGCTTCCTAAGAATTAACAAAATATTATGTGAAGTGTTATTATCACAGATTTGTGTCCCAGCTTGGTTACAGGCACCTGCATCCTGTAACACCCCCTGCTTCTACCTCGGGTGAGACTGTGCTTGCTTTGCAGGTGTTGTCTAAAGGGCTGGTATTCGGGGTTTTGCTGGTGCATTGTTAAGCGTTGAACCCTGGGTCTGCCCCTGTGCCAACAGGAGGCCAATATGTAGGCGCCTTTAGTGAGGCGATGTTGGATGATGAAGGGGCCATGCCATAATGATTTGAATTTCCCATGGCCTAGAGTGTCGTGAGCAATATCATAGGCTAGCATGAGATCTCCTTCATTAAATAAGCGAAGGTTGACATGGTGGCCAAAGGTGGCTTTGAACCATCTTTTGGATGCCTCATTATGTTGTAATGAAGATCAAAGGTCTTCATCAAGGGAATCTAAGGTCAGCAGGCATTTCTCCATTGGAGTAGTGTTAGGTAAGAGCTTTATGGAAATGTGTAACATGGGGATTTTTCACTCGATAGGGAGGGTGGATTTTATCCAATGAATGAGGTGGAATGGTGTAAAACCAGTGGCAATTTCAACTGTTGTGCAATAATCCCATAGAACGGAAAACAACATATGATGCCAGTTGGTCTTATGTTTGTTGACAGTACATTGTAGCATGGTTTTGAGGACTTTGTTGACAATATCAACCTATCCATTGGACCGAGGGTAGTATGGTTAGGAAAACTCATGGGAGAAGCCTAATTTTGAGGAGATTTCTGCAAGGATCTCGTTCTCAAATTTTTTACCATGGTCAGACACTAACTGTTGTGGGACTCTGAACTGAGTAATGACATGGTTGAATAAAAAACGTGTTCTTGTGTCAGTAGTGTTGTTTAAAGTGGGCATGGATTCGGCCCATTTGGTAAAGTAATCTATGGCCACAACAATGTACTTGTGTCCATTACTAGATAGAGGGTGACAAGTCATGAATTCTATGCCCCATTTAAAGAAGGGGTCGACTGTGATGACTAGATGTAGAAGAAATGGTGGAGCTCATTCTTTGTTTGCATAAAGTTGGCATTTTTTGCATCGCTTGACAGGATGGATGCAATCATGAAAAAAAGTGGGCCAGAAGTACCTGGATCGAATGATTTTTTGGGCGGTAGACATATCAGAGAGGTGGCCACCGCAAGCGCCATTGTGGAAATCATTCAATATTTTTTTGGCTTCATCTACGGTAAGACATCGTCGAAGGATGGTATTGAACCCCCGTTGATAGAGGATGTCTCTGATGAGGAGATGTCGAGGTGCCTGATGGTGAATGCATCGAAGATAATCTCAATAGAGATGAGACCCAAACTTTTGAGTCTGAAGGTAGATGAGGAGGTCTCCATACCAGGAGTCATCGAAGGGGATGAAGAAGAGGTGTTCATCAGGGAAGCCCTTGTTGATGGGGGAAGCTTTGGCATCTGAGGGAAAATCTGTAATGAGTTCGGCTAGGAAAAGATATTTCTTTATTTTGGGAGTAGAGAACTCTAGATTGTGTTCCTGGAGGATAATGATCCATCGGGAAAATTTTCCATTAATCTGTCAGTGACTAATCAAGTATTGCATGGGGTTGGAATTTTCTACGACCTTGGTAGTTCGAAGCAAGATATAATGTTGTAGTTTTTGGAATGCAAGGACAATGGATAACATTAGTTTCTCATCATGATTATATTTCAAGGGTGGCCCTGATTTTTTTTTACTAATGTAGTAAATCACATGTTCAAGCCCATTATCCCCTAATTGAATGAGGATTCCTGCAACTAAGACAACCGAGGATGATAAGTATAGGATGTAATTGCGATCATAGTCTAGGGGACTAATTAAAGGGGCACTGGACAGGGTGGATTTTAGGTCATCAAAATTTGTTTGAGCATGTTCGTCCCATAGAAATGGGATATCATGTCGCAGTAGGTGGAGAAAACCATGTGCACGAGTAGCGTAGTTTGGGACAAAGCGACATTAAAAGTTGGCTTTGCCTTGTAGGCTTTGTAGTTGGCATAAATTCCTAGGTGGTGGAATTTATGTGATATCTTGGACCTTGAGGGAGTCCACCATGATTCCATGTTGGGAGACAATGAACCCAAGGAGGAATCTGGCTGTGACGCAAAAGACACACTTGAGGGGGTTCAAGCGGATATTATACTGGTGACACTATTGGAAAACAATGCATAAGTCGTCTAAATGTTGTGATTGATTTTTGGATCGAGCAGTGAGGTCATCCAAATAAGAAAGGATGATGTGAGAAATATCATGTAAAACATAGGTCATGGCCCATTGAAACATAGCACCTTCATTCTTGAGTCCAAAAGGCATGACGTGATAAGAAAAGGTACCCCAAGGGGTTGTAAAAGCAGTTTTGTATTGATCTGTTGGGTGGATTTGAATTTGATTATATCCAAAGAACTCATCCATAAAGGAAAGTGCCTCATGGTTGACACAATCATTGATGATTTGGTCAATGAAAGGGGTTGGGAAGTTGTCTTTGGGACAAGCATGGTTGAGATTGTGAAAGTATGTGTAGACGTGAATTGTTCTCTATTTTCAGTTAACAGGGATAGGGTTGGAGACCCACAAAGCGTACGTAATGGGGTAAATGAACCCGACGATGCGTAACTTGTCAATTTCAGCTTTGATAATTGTTGCTTTGGATGGGTGCAGGGGGTGTTGCTTTTGATGAATAGGGGAGACATCTGACCAGGTGTCAATTCAGTGTTAGAATATGGAAGGATTGAGGCTAGGCATCTTTGTATATGACTAGGAAAAAATTTCTTGGTATTCCTGAAAGATAGCTTTGTAAGCAATGATTTATTCAAGGGAGCATGCAGCGCCAATGGTGATCTCTTCTATAATGCCTGGTTTGATGGAAATGTCAATTTTGACTATGGGGGATATGTTGGCCATGTCTCCTTCTTCAAAAGAATCGGGGCCAGGTCTAGGGCTATTGAACTAGTCAATATGCCCTAGAGGAATAAAATCCTTAGTTTTGGTTGTGCACAGGGAGGCTTGGGTAGGAGGTTGAAAGGCCTCTTGTGAGAGAAAAAGTGCTCGATGATGGATTGCATTCCATGGGAAATCGGGGGTAGTTGAATCCTCCAAGATAACTTCATCGCAGTGGAAAATGCGAGAAGACAGGGAATCCTATGCAATGGTAGGGGGAACCATTGACAGGGAAGTGTTATTGTCCTCACGGGATGAGGATGTAGAAGGGATATCGTGTACAGGGTGTGATGGTTCACATGACATGAACCAAATGTCATGATAATGTGGATGGTACATCATTCGCACGGAGATTGACGAAGAAACATAACGAATTTCAGTGATGTGAACAGTAGTAGGGATAACATGAGAAGGTTCAGGAAGGGATGTATGGCGTATTGCGGCTAATGTTTGGCGAAATTCAGGTAGAGACAGGAAATGATGGGTGTAATGGCCATATTTTGAGCATATGGAACAATCAAAATTGGTTTGTAACCCTTTCTTGCATGTGGTTGAGGACTCTGTAGTAGTATTTGAAGTACTTGGTGGAGTGGTAAGAAATGGGGTTTCTCTAGGGAGTTTGATAAGATTGCGCAACTTGGGAAGAGTAGGAAATCTATTAGTGGGGTGTCCTTCTCTTTTGCATAGTGTGCAAGGAGGTTGAGCTCGAGGAGGGAGAAGAGTTGTGAGCTCATTCTTCCTTCTTTTTCCCCTAGTGGTGGTGGTGTTGTAGGCAGTTGGGGGTGATGGTGGTGTGGCAGGATCATGTACTAGGATCTGCATCGGTAATCCCTCTGTCTGAGGAGGTAGAGATGGTGTAGGAACCATAGCTGGTGGATGGAGATACCATACAAGGATGGTGAGCACCATGTTGGGAAGGGTGAGAGTAACAACTACTTGGAATGATTGGACTACAGGTGGGAGGTAAAAGAAGGGGATTTGGGTAATGGCTTGGGGGAGTGTTTCCCAAACTGGTATTTTCCCCTAGAAGAGGGGGGAATCTGGGACAAGTGATTCGATGGTGGTTTTAGGGAATTCCTTAGGTAGTAGTTCACCAACTGGTGGAATTTTGATGTCGGGAGGTGCCTCAATGAGAGGAGTATTTTCTTAGATCTCGGTTCCGTTAGAGGAAACTACACACACTTGTGCTGACATGGAAGGATGTAGGAGAGGTGGTGCTCTATGATAAGTCCCTAACAAGTATGGGTCCTTGAATATTCCAGGACCCATGTTGATGACCAAAAAAGCATCTGACCTAGTGTGGGCAAGGGGGAGGATGTTATCAATGTTGGTGGAATGATTAGGCTTGTAATGTGTAAGTTGGTCGATGGTGACGATTTTCCCCTTATGGGGGAAAATCATCGTATGAAACATAGAAGAGGATATTGCCTTCATGGCATACATGTAGCTATACCCGAACAATATATTGTAAGCAAGTGGGGCATTGATAACCTCAATGTCAATCAGGATGTTTTTGCCCCCAAATTCTACGAGGACATTTTGAAAGAGTCCTTCAGATGATCATGGTTGACCACCATAATCTCTCAGGGTGATGGCAGATGGTACTAGCTCAGGTGAGACGAGTTTTTTCCATATGAATTTGGACATGATGCATATGGATGCAACTTCATTGATGATACACCAAAGAAATGTGATGTTTTGGATATTAACTGGTATCTGGAAAGCTACCAGGGTGAGGAAACATGGTTCCCCATTATCTAGATCAAAGGTGATGAGTCGAGTATCAGTTGGGTCAACTTCCCCCAACGTGGAAAGCAAGGATTTGCGCTATGAGGGGAAGGTTTGGAGGACCTCCAACATGAACATGGATCTAGGGGATTTTTCTAAATCATCAACCAAGATGTAGTTATGGGTTTCCCTAGCATGAGGGTTATGTACATTCCTCCATAGAGGTATGTGGGGTATATGAGGATTGGGGTCAGTGTTAGGGCATGGGATTATCAATAGTTGTCCAGTTGTATCGAGCATTTTTCCTGAGGTGTTTGGGGAAGATTCAAGAGGGACTCCATATTGACAACCGCAAGTTTGTAGAAAAATCTTTTCCTTGCTGGTAAGGAGGATATTACGGTCAACTGGATTTTCGGGTTGATTGGGACCTAGATTTTGATACTGCCCCATTTGTGGTGGGGCAGAGTTGATCTCTTGTTAGGTATTCATCACACCTTGGTGTGGAATAGGGTTTTTCAACACAGTCGGAGGTGGTGGTTGAAAATAGTGTTATGGGGCCTACGGAGAGGTAGGTAGTGCTAGGGGGCATTGAGTGTTCATGGATTCTTTCATCTATTTGAACTCAACAATTTGGGGGCAGTGGTGAGTATAATGTCCATAATCACCACATAGAGTGCAAGAGAAGTTAGTTATGAGGTTATTGTTATTCCCTTGTCATGGTTGATTATTATTGTTTCCCCCTTGGGGGTCTTGGTTTCCTTTATTATGGTTTCCCCCGACGAGTTGGTTTTGTTGGGGGTTATTTCCTCCTGGTCTTGGTTTGTTATTGTTTCATATTTTTCCTTTATTCCTGGCATTATTTGATGAATGGGATAGATTTTCCATATTCAACTGTTGAAAATATTGAACCTATTGAATGAGAGAGGGCTGAACAAAATTGACACCGACATGTGGTTTTCCTAGTGGATGAGCAACTTGTTGGGGAGGACCATAAAATGGAAAATATGGATTGTTTTGTGGAGACGATCCATATGGTGTGTAGGAAGTTGAATTATTTCCACTGATATTGGGTTTGTATGCGGGGGTTTAGGGTGAACTTGTATTGGGTTAAGAAACCAGATGCATCATGGGTACCTAAGGGGGTCCCCCCAATGGATGAGAGGGACCAACAAGATATGATTATTGGTGAGTGGGAGGAGGGTAATAAGATGCCCCTCCATATGGTTGTGGATATTGATTTGCACCATAAGTAGGTTATGTGATCTAGGTGAATATTGGTGGCCACCCACCTATTCCACTAGCCTGAAAAACAATTTTCCACCTTGGCAGTTTTTCGATAGTTTTTTGGGTTCCAAACTTCTGGGGTCGTTTTGAGGCCCTAAACGATGTTTTTTGGGGATTTGGGTCCTAGGTGATTGCCAAAGGCACTGACCTAGGCTAGTCGAAAATTGTTCTTCTCGGTTAGACCTTTCCAATGGGCTATCGTGCACCTAAAACGAAGATCATATGCAAAAGTTACGACCCCAGGAAGTTTATGTACTAACTTACCCAAATGGGGCCCACATGACTTTTGGTGCTTCATCTCCTAGGGTTAGGTTTTTGGATGTCTAGGGTTTTTGACATTCTTGTTTATTATAAAATGTATTCAGCGCCTCATTGTAATGATTCATTGTAATGATAATCTTGTGAATGAGCGCAACTGTCACATCTCTTCTCAGAGATAAGCCACCACCATTCCAGCAAGCTTGTTTTTCGCTGCATTTTACAGTTTTAGCTTATTTCCTTATTAAATAGAAAACCAGTTTTACTGTATCTCTGTTATTTTGTGTTAAGCATATTTTAATAATCTATATTGATTTCATTCTGCTCATAAAATATGGATCAGTGGTATCAGAGAGGTCTGCTCCTTGTCGTCTTAATGCATGTCCCCAACGAGGTCAAGGTACAAAGAATTGGGTCTCGATCTTGTTTCTCTTGAGGAAAAAATATCTCACACACCCAAGCGACCTCTCATGGTAGGAGAAGATAAATATGACAGGACAAGACATCCTTTCAAAAAAATTCTTGAGGAATCCCTCACGCAACAGAGGAACGAGATGATGGATAGTTTCGCGCAAATCCTTCGTCGGATACCAACAGGCGATGCATCTTCCTCAAGAGGAGGCGTCGCCCCCTTCAAGGTACAAATCAACTTTGATAATCCTATATTTGAAGGTCATATAAATGCAGATTCTATAGAAAAGTGGTTGAATCTACTAGAAGGGTATTTTTTTGTCCATAACTTTTTGAATAGAGAAAAGATTACTTTTGTGCTCCTCAAAGTCGTTCCCCATGTCAAATATTGGTGGGAAACTTTCTGTGAGAAAAAGGAAACAAAGGAACCCTCATTATTTATAGTCACGGCCACCTGGAAATACTTTAGGGATGTTATTAAGGAACAATACTACCCTTTCAAAAGTTATGATGACTTGTATACCAAATGGACCACACTGCAACAAGAAAGAGACCAAGTAGTGCCAGAGTTCAAAAATATCTTCCATACCTTGTGCAACAAGATGGGTATCAAAGATTCAAAGAGACATCTGGTGCTATGAATAGATACATCCATACCGAAATGGAATTTCTAGACATCTTGTCATTGGGCACGGCCTACCGATATGTCATCAAAATAGAGAAGAAGCTCAAACAAAATACGCAACAATTTGGGCCTAGGAAACCCCTCACAGCGAAATCTAGGAAAGGGTGGCCCCAACCCACAGAACAAAGGAAAGATCAAAGATTGAAAGTATCAAGAAAACCAGTCCAAGCCACAAGAAAAGAAGGACACCAAAGAGACAAAGAAAGATATCAGGAAGTGGTGTGACTTCCATAGGAGAAATTGGTATAACACTGTTAACTGTCGCTCAAAGCAGTCGCTGGTGGTCCAAGTGAAAGCCTATGAATTAGATGTGGGTTTTGACTCTAATTCGAAACCAGAAAGGGAAAGACGAATCATTGACGTGGAACCCAATGCCACTGTTGCTACCACCAAGCTTTAGCTTGGTGAACTAGATGAGCCAGAAGAAGGAGAGCTCCTCTTCCATTCACAGATGTGGGTAAAAGGAACCCCACTGCACTTCATCATTGATAGCAGTATCTAGAAGAACCTCATATCAGTAGAGGTTTTCAAGTGGCTAGCCCTACTGACAAAGTCACACCCACAAGCCTACACCATTGGATGGATTTGCCAAGGAAGTGATATTCGCGTCAGCCAACAGTGCCGACTTTCATACGACATCAAGTACTTCAAAGATGAGGTATTGTGTGATGTTTCTCCGCTCAAAGTTTGTAATGTTCTTTTGGGAAAACCTTATTTATGGAAACATCATGTTGTATATGAGTCTAGGCCTTGTAGTATTATTATTACTTTGAACAGGAAATTGTACAGGATACCCGAGGTCGTCCCTCCTAGTGTTATTTCCTTGATCTCTTCCAAGCAATGCACGAAGGTCATCTCTAAGACCGAGAAATTTGTCTTCTTCGTGATTCACTCTCAGAGTGAGCGAAAGATCACAGCCACATCCAGGGCCTCCACAACTGATATCTCCACACAATAGAAGAAAGTGGATAAGGTCATGGAAGAATACTCATATATCTTCTCCTCTCCTACCAGGGTACCTTGGCACTGCTAGGTCAAGCATCCCATTGATCTGGCCCTAGGCGCACTACTACCCAATGGTCTAGTTTATCGTCACTCTCTATTATAAAACAAGGAGATCAAGAGGCAAATCCAATAACTGCTCCACAAGGGGCACATCTGTCCTAGCTCATTGCCTTGTGGGAGCCCAATTGTGCTGGTGAAGAAGAAAGATGGGACCTGGTGACTCTGCATTGATTAATGGGCCCTAAATAAAATCACATTCTGAAACCAATACCCGATTCCTCGAATCAAAGACCTCCTTGATCATCTCATGGGGACCAAATACTTCAGTAAGATTGATATGAATTCTGGCTACCACCATGTCCCAATAGAACAGACAGATGTATGGAAGATTGCCTTCAAGTCAAAAGAAGGTCTTTTTGAATCATTGGTCATGCCCTTTGGTTTGAAAAATGCTCCAAATTTTTTTATGAGGATGATGGATGATATCCTATGACCTTTCACCAATAATTTTGTAGTGGTTTATCTAGATGACATCCTCATCTACAACAAGACTTGGGTGGAACACTTGCAACATATTCAGCAGGTTCTGCACACCCCATGGTAGAAAAAACTATATGCAAACTTGGAAAAATGCTCCTTCGTCATGGAAATGGTCCATTACTTAGGCTACATTGTTGATCATCATGGTGTGCATGTGGATCCAACCAAGATCTAGGTCATATGTGACTGGACAACCCCAACCACACTCACTAAACTTCGGGGATTCTTGGGCCTCACCAATTTCTATCACAGGTTCGTGTTGGGTTTCTCTCATATCGCATGGGCCCTCAGCCAAGTAACCAAGGGTGGCGGTAAGGAAACATTTGTGTGGGGATTGGCCCAACAAAAATCCTTCGACGACTTGAAGAAGCATTTGTGCTCATCCCCGGTACTTTTATTATCGGACCTACAACATCCCTTTGAGATCGAGATAGATGCTTCAGACTATGCTATGGGCACCGTCCTCACTCAACATGACCACCCTGTGGAATATCATAGTGAGACACTATCAAATGTTATCCATAAGTACCCTACTTATGAAAAATAAATTTACTCCATTGTGAAAGACTACAGCCAGTGGAGATATTACATTCTTTGGAAGGAGATAATCATCCACACTGATCACAAGCCACTACAGTTCATGCAGACCCAAGGAAAATTGCAGAATGACTGCCATCAGAAGTGGTCAACATACTTACAACAGTTCCACCTCAACTTCAAGTATAAAATAGGAAGTACCAACCGAGTTGTTGACTACATTAAGCAACCTCCAATCGTGACATTCACCATGGTCCTAGACTCTTGTGTTCATGAGACATCCGGATGGCCCCACCTCTATGAGACATACCCTGACTTCTCCACCACGTACCAAATGTTGGGCACCAACTCAATGGTCGCTAATTTCCATCTTCAAGACAGGTTGTTGTGTCATCTGGGCCATCTCTGCATTCCATCAAGCGAGCAGGAAAATCTTATTTGGGAATCTCACTATAGTCGGGTGGCAGGACACTTTGGCATCAAAAATATAGTGGCAATGTTGCGGAAACATTTATACTGGCCGAAACTTTGATAATATGTCGACAAGTATATTAGGTCCTGCACCACTTGTGTTATTTCCAAAATGAACACTAATAAACATGGCCTATACACCCCTCTTCCTACTCCTAACAATCTATGGAAATCCATCTCAATGGACTACATGTCAGGCCTCCCGTCCACCAAGAGGGGAAATGACTGTGTTTTTGTGGTTGTTGATCGCTTTTCCAAGATGGCAATTCTAGCTGCCTGCAAGAAGAATGTCACAACAAAATTCACTGCCAAGATCTTCTTTGAACGAGTATGGGTACATTTTTGGATCCTACAAACCATTATCTCATACCATGACAGTCAGTTCCTCAGCTCATTATGGTCAAGCCTCTAGTCACTGTTGGATACCAAGCTCACCAAATCCACTGCCTTCCACCCAACACACCCACTACGAAATTCCAATTTTTTCGGCCTTTTCTTCTTTTCTCCGAGGAATAGGTTTCCCCAACTCCCTACAGGACCTAATACAGACCATGCCATCCCTTATCTACACTCACCTGATTGGCGGTTATGGCCAGATGCTACCATGGATTCTGGGGATCTACGGTCCCGATTTCTTCGCTACTTATGAAGATAAAAGGAAAGGGGTTGAGGCATTAATTCCCTCGTTTCTTCCTCCAATCTAACAGTCGTGACTAACCTCAGATATTACGACAGGATCTCGTTCGTCAATCGATACTTATCCACACGCTGTCATTTCAGGATTTCGCGGGTCAGGGTTTCGGGACTCGTGAGTGCAAGAAAACTCACACCTAGATACTCCAGGTGCCAAAACTCTGGAAACTCTTAATTTACCCCCACGCTAATAATTCGAGATTTCGCAAGTTGGGGTTTCGGGACTTGCGAGTGCAAGAGGACTCACCCTTGGGTATTCCAGGTACCGAAATGCCGAAATGTTCAGGTCCACGAGGACCATTCTCCCTCATGCAAGATTTTAAGACTTAAACCATAACATCCTCCTTCGGGTCCTCAGGTAATTTACACCAGGTTTTGAAGACCAGACTCTAAGGTCTTCTCGAAGGTAAGGGAGTGGTCTCGAAAGGGTGCCTTCGTGAGGAAATCTATCCAAGGCATCAGGTAGGAAAAACACAGGAACAAATCTTCCGAGAGAAGACTTGAAACTCTATATTAGTTCATCATATATATACATATATAAACATAATCCATACGTGGTCTTTCCAATAAAAGCATGCAGCCATCATTTCTGATCAAAACACCATGCAGACAGTCTTATACTGAAACCATTCATAATTGCACAAACTATGAACATACATGTCAACATATAAATTTCAAGATACAAGGTATAACACTTATCAGAAAAACACCAGGTGATGCAACTGCTGAGAGGGGTGCTCGTTTCCACCCAACTGTAGGCTCAGCGACTCCCAACAGATTTACCACTAGCCACCCCCGAGCTAAGACCACGATGTTGCGAGACTGAGTCTCTCTTTTCCAGTGACTGAGAACAAAGGTTACTCTCCTTCTCTGCTATCACTCATTCTGTAGTTTTTTTTCTCCAGAGTTCTTTCGATCTCCCTTCCTCTTTCCCTCATGTCTGCCCCCTTGATCACACACTCTTCCTGCCTTTTCTCTTTTCGGTGAGGTTGTGTGTGGCACGATATTCCTCGCGGTGGTCAGGTCTAAGGACTCTACGGATGGGCGGTTCACCCCCATCCCTCATTACTCATGAGGAGCCATTTACCTACCAACCTGGTGAGTGATTTAATTTGGGGCCAGCGAGTCGCTCTTGGTTCTCTGGGCCAGTGAAGTCCAAATACAGTATTGGTTTCGGTGGAAGTTAACACCACCATTCCAGGTGCCTTCCACCACCTTTCTTCAACCATCATGGTCTCTTTTTCAGCACATCCCCCTCTCAGTAGTCCTGCAATATATATATTCATAATATTATTTACATTCATCGACCTTTGTCACAAGGTCCATTCACATCACACATTCACATGTCTAAGTTTTCCACAATACTTGGCCAGTATAGTTATTTTTACAGACTGGGGGAAGCAGGGTGTTACAATTCCCTCCCCCTTAAAGGAACATCGTCCTCGATGGTCTATCTATCAACTTGACATGCATGTACAGATGTAAACAAAATTAGATATGCTCATTTCATGGCATCCTCCATTTCCCATGTAGCCTCATTTGGGCCAAAATGTTACCATTGCACCTTGACCTGTGCAATGGTTTGGTTCCAGAGCGGGGTTTCCTTTCTGTCCAGTATGCATTGAGGTTATGGTAGAAATTCTCCCTCCGGTTCCACCTAGATCACAGACCAATCAATTATATGGTTAGCATCATGTACATATTCTTCAATAATGAAACATGGAAAACATTATGTGCTTTTACTATGGGAGGAAGTGCTAGCCTATAGGCTACATATCCCACTCTATCTAGAACCTCAAAGGGTCCATAATACCGAGGTGCTAACTTGGCACAAACTCCCATTTTCAGAGAACTTTTCATGGGCCTAACTCTGAGATATACATGATCTCCCGCTTTGAACTCTCTTGGAGTTCTCTTTTGGTCGGTATAACTTTTCTGTCGGTTCTGAGCGACCTTCAGGTTTTGTTTTATCTAAGTCACTTGTTGTTCCATTTCTTTCAACATGGCGGGTCCAAAAGAAATCTTGTTTATGGGATTACTCCATCTGTCTGGAGTGTTACATGGCCTACCATAGAGGACTTTGAAGGGACTCATCTTTAAGGATTCTTGGTAGCCATTGTTGTAGGCGAATTCTACCAGTGACAGGTAGTCTTCCCACTTCTTGGGTTGATGCATTACATGCATTCTTAGCATGTCTTCTAGTATTTGGTTCACTCTTTCCATCTGTCCATCGGTTTGAGGGTGATAGGCAGTGCTAAAAAGCAATTTGGTCTCTAAACCCATCATCAGTGATTTCCAAAAGTTGGAAGTGAACTTCGTGTCTCTGTCAGACACGATCTCTTTTGGCATGCCATGCAGTCTGAATATCTCCTTCATGAATACCTAGGAAATATCTATTGCCTTGCAAGTCGAGCTGACGGGGATGAAATGAGCAGAATTACTCAATTTATACACTACTACCATGATGGCGTCATTTTGTTTGGTCGAGGTTGGTAATCTGGTGATGAAGTCCATGGATATGGTTTCCCATTTCCATTCTGGGATTGGTAGAGGTTGTAATAATCCTACTGGGTGTCGGTGTTCTGCTTTTACTTGTTGGCATTCTATGCTTTTGGCTAGGTACTCGGATATGTCTTTCTTCAACCCAGGCTAATAGAATTGTTTCCTGGTGGCCGTGATCATTTTCTGATATCCTGGATGACTAGTATAGGGTCTTTTATGTAGTTCATCCATAATTAACCTCTTCAAGTCATCACAATCTGGAATATACAGTCTGCTTTGGTAAGTGAGCAAACCTTCTTCCATCATCTGGTAGTCTCCATACTTTATCCCTATGAGTTCTTGCTGCAGGTACGAGGTCACAGTTTGGAAGAATGGATATGTTCCTTGTGCATTTCTAACTCTTTCTTTGACATCCGTCTCGTATGTACTCACTGCGGCCAGGTGAATTGTTTTCATACTTCAATTAAGGGCATCGACCACCCTATTTTCCTTTCCTTTAATGTGTTTGATTTCAAAATCAAACTCACTAAGTAGGGCCATCCACCTAGATTGTATAGCATTGAGCTTTGGTTGGTCAAACAGATATCACAATCCACAGTGATCTATCATAAGTACAAATTTTCTTCCCATGAGATAATGCCTCCACATTTTCAAGGCATGCACTATGGCAGCCAACTCTAGATCATGGGTCACATAGTTGACTTCGTGCTCATTCAATTTTCAGGATTCATAGCAGACCACACTTCCTCCTTTCATAAGGACTCCTCCGAGACCTTCCTTACAGGAATCTGTGCACACGAGGAAGTCAGCTTCGAGATCGACGATCTTCAACACGGGTGCATGGATCAGTAGATGTTTCAGGGTTTGAAATATTTCTTCACATTTATGTGTCCACATGAATTTTATCCCCTTCTTCTGGAGGGCAGTGATTGGACAACCAATCTTGGAGAATCCTTTTATAAATATCCTATAGTATCCTCCTAATCCCATAAAGGATCTGATATCTGAAATGTCCTTTGGGTTAGGCCATTCCATGATAGACCTAATTTTATCAGGGTCTACTGCTACTCCTTCTTCGGATAGAACATGGCCTAAGTAATGTATTTGCTTATGGAAGGATTCACATTTGTTGAATTTGGCATAGAGCTGATGTTCTCTCAGCACTTGCAGCACAAGCCTAAGATGCTCTTCATGCTCTTCTCTATTCTTGGAGTAAATTAATATATTGTCAATAAAAACCAACACAAATTTGTCTAGGAATTTGTTGAGTACATTGTTCATCAAGCACATAAAAGTGGCAAGGGCATTGGTTAACCAAAATGGCACTACCACGAACTCATAGTTACCATATCGTGTTCGAAAGGTAGTTTTATGGATGTCTTCGCCCTTAATTTAGACTTGATGGTATCCCGACCTCAAGTCAATCTTTGATAAAATAGACGCACCCCCCAATTGATCGAACAGGTCATCGATCCTGGGAAAGGGGTACTTGTTCTTTATGGTTACCTTATTGAGTTGCCTATAATCTATACACAGTCTATGGGTACCATCCTTCTTTTTCACAAACAGGATTGGTGCTCCCCATGGAGACACACTGGACCGGATATAGCACTTATCCATCATTTCTTTTAATTGCAACTTGAGTGCAACTAACTCGGGTGTGCTCATCCAATAGGGTGTCCTAGACACCAACACCGCTCCCGGTGCAAGTTCTATCGATAAGTCTATGTCTCTTCTCAGAGGTAGACCCGATACCTCTTCCGAAAACACATCTCTATATTCTCTCAGGATAGGGTGATCGTCAGGGCTTGGTTTGTCACCTTCGATTGTTTTCAACACCTGTATTTCATATAGGGGACATCCCTTTCGGAAATACTTTCTCATTTGCAGAGATGATATTTGTCTTACTGAGACAGGTTTTTGGATCCCTTGAAGGGTTATCTTTTTCCCTTCTTTACTTACACATTCTAAGGTTTTATGGTAACAGTCCAATCTGGCTTTATGGGTGGCTAGCTAGTCCATACCAATCAACAGATCATACGATCCCAAGGGTATTAAGTTAAGGGTTGCTTGGGTGGGGAATTTACCCAACATCAATTGGTAGGCTGGTATAACCTCTGCTACCCTTCTTTTGGTGCCAGTGGCTAACTATACCAACCATGGCTTGGTATGATTTTATGGCTGTAGGGGCTATATAACTCAAATTTGAACCAGGGTCAATCAAAAAAGATACCAGATGGTTGGAAATCATACCTTCCATTTCCACCACTGAAGCTTGGTGGTTAGCCTGGTTATTATCCAAGGCTGCATAAATTTGTGACACACTCATGGCCACATCATTGACGGTGGTAGCTTCCTAGATGTTATAAATCCTCTGAATATTCTATCGTCGGTGTGGACAGTCTCTCAATGGATGTTCTTCCCTGCAACCCCAACATTTCAAAGGTTCTCTCTTTGGGTTATCAGTATTCACTGATATGGGTCCAGAAGTTTTATTTCCACTCAAGGAGGGAAAATTCTGCTGGTGCACACTCCGAGATGGGAAGCTCATTCTTGGATTCTTCTTATAGTTCTTAAATCCTGGGAATTTAATCCCCTTTTTCTAAAATCTTGAACTATTCTTCTGTTTCCATCCTTCACGAGGTTCTGCTCGATGCCCAAACTATTCATGACAATAGGTTTCCTTTCGAATAGTGCCTTCTAGAGTCTTTGGCTCATCAAATTCAATTATATTCCGATAGTCCTTAGGTAGTCCACTGATGAAGTGTTGCACCTTTGCCCTTTCCACTTTTATATAAGGTACATACCTCAACAAATCAAGGAATTTTTTGACATATTCTTCTATAGTGAGTTGTCCCAGTTTGAGTTCATAAAACTCTTTGGTATTCTCGTCGAAATATTTTTCCGAAAAATACTTCTTCCGAAAGTATTTCTCAAATTTCTTCCAAGATAGGTCCTCTTTGTGAACCCCTTTCACATTCTTAAGGTCTTCCCACCAAATGGAAGCCTTTTTGTTCAAGTTGAAGGTGGCCACTCAGGCCTTCAAATTTTCTGAAAAGTCATGGACTCCGAAATATTTCTTTAGTCCAAGCAACCAGGCCTTT
The DNA here is from genome assembly GCA_009831015.1 of Picea engelmannii. NCBI lineage: Eukaryota > Viridiplantae > Streptophyta > Pinopsida > Pinales > Pinaceae > Picea > Picea engelmannii. Next base: position 198,428 of record ML777298.1, on the reverse strand, counting down.
GTTTCCTCTCCCTTCTTTATTTCACCGTCGAAGGAGGGTGGTTTGGATTTTCTGAATTCTTCGAATTTACAACCTTTGGAAGGCTTTTACTTCTTCTATTTCCTTCGAGAATAGGAATTGGTTCTGCTACTAGAAGATCCCTCCAAATCGCCCCCTTCCTTCTCAGAGGAATCGTTTGCCACTTGTCCTTTACCTCTGCGGTGGACCTTTTTAGAGGTGCTCCTCTCAGTGTGGCCACTAATATGACCATGTTTCTGTACCTCAGGTTCATGTTGCATTTGTCTTTGTAGGTCGGATAAGATCTGTAGTAAAACTGCGTTAATTTCTATTTGCTTTTCTTGTTCTTCTATCATCCTTTCATTGTCAGCCTTGCAGCTTTGTAATTTGACCATGAGGCTCCTCACAGTTTCAGCTAGATCTGGAGGGGTCCCTACCACCCTCCTTTCATCAGAATCTTCATCTCTATTGTGGGAGCCCTCTCCCATTTCATGGTGAGTCACCATTCTATGCGTCTGTAATTTCCCACGGATGATCGTCCACTTGGGTGAAAAAGACAAACGCTAGTTGTTAGTCAGTATTTTAGATACATTCATAACCCACACATAAATTCATTTTTCCTTCTCACGCATACAAAATCGGATTTTCATTTCAAACATTGACTTTTTTGAATTAAGAGGGTTACTCCTTTTTGGAGTGTTTCGAACGGAGCTCCTGTGAAACTCATTCATGAGCCCAAGCAGGCCAAGTGTTGTAACCATGCTCTGATACCAATTTATAACACACCCACTACGAAATTCCAAAATTTTCGGCCTTTTCTTCTTTTCTCTGAGGAATAGGATTCCCTGACTCCCTATGGGACCTGATACAGACCCTACCATCCCTTATCTTCACTCACTTTATCGACGGTTATGGCCACAGGCCTTATCGGAGGGTGCTCATCGACTTTCACGAGACGAGAAATCGCGATGCAGGTATTCCCTTGTTCATTTTGAGGTTTCATCCATTGGAATTTCATGGCAAGCGAACACGAGGAAAACTGACCTTTGGTAGTCCTGGGAACCGAAAAGCCGAAACACTAAAACCATGTGTGCTCCCCCATTTCAGGACTTCGCCTATCAGGATTTCGTGATATGCGAGGACAAGACATTTTCCTCTAGATATCTTGGGTGCCGAAACACCAAAACATTACTCCTAGTCGCTCCATAATCATTTTTGGGGTTTCGCAAGTCGGGATTTCTGGGTACGCGAGGACAAGACACTCGCCTCTAAATGTCCCAGGTGCCAAAATACCAAAATATCACACTTCTCTATGTTCTATTTCTTCGGGATTTCGTAAGTCGGAAGTTTGGGGCATACGATGATAGGAGGTCTCACATCAGGATCTTCCGGGAGCCGAAATCTGAACTACTAACTCCAAACATACTTCCCTATCTCGAGGTTCCCACCATCAGGATTTCTGGACTGACGTGTACAAGAAGACTGACCCTTGGGTTTCCCGGTTGCCAAAACATCGAAACACCAAGGATTACCCACGCTAGACCTTTTCCGGATCTACTAATTTGGGATTTCACGATGGGTAATGACAAGAAGCCTCACTCCTAGGTTTTTCTGGGAGCTAGAACACTGAAACTCATAGCGACTCTGTCCTATTATCATTTCAGGATTTCACGAATCGGAGTTTCACGATGTGCGCAGACAGGAGATCTCGTGCCTAGACCTTCCGGGAGCCAAAACTCTGAAATACTGACTCCTAAACCTACACATCTATTTCAGGGTTTCTCCCATCGAATTTTGTGAACCAGATATTCGGGACTTGCGAGTATAAAGGAACTTGCATTCAGGTATCCTAGGCACCGAAATGCCAAACTATCCCATCTCATCCACTCCTTAAACTATTTCGGGGTTTCGGTTATCGGAGTTTTGCGACTCGTGATGATCAAGGTTCTTCCCCTTTGTCTTCTCGGGTACCAAAACGCTGGAACGCTTACCGACAGCCACACGTCCCTATAAATGGATGGTCCAGATGCTCCCACGGATCCTCGGGATCTACGGTCCCGATTTCTTCACTACTTACGAAGATAAAAGGAAAGGGGTTGAGGAATTAATGCCCTCGTTTATTCCTCCAATCTAACGGTCTCGACTGACCTCAGATATTTCGATAGGATCTTGTCTGTCAATCGATACTTATCCACATGCCGTTGTTTCGGGATTTCATGGGTCAGGGTTTCGGGACTCGTGAGTGCAAGAAAACTCGCACCTAGATACTCTGGGTGCCGAAACTCTGAAAACTCTTAATTTACCCCCACACTAATAATTCAGGATTTTGCAAGTCGGGGTTTCGGAACTTGCGAGTGCAAGGGGACTCGCCCTTGGGTATTTTGGGTACCGAAATGCTGAAATGTTGAGGTCCACGAGGACCATTCTCCCTCGTGCAAGATTTTAAGACTTAAACCATAACATCCTCCTTCGAGTCCTCAGGTAATTTACACCAGGTTTTAAAGACTAGACTCGAAGGTCTTATCGAAGGTAAGGGAGTGGTCTCGAAAGGGTGCCTTCGTGAGGAAATCTATCCAAGGCATCAGGTAGGACAAACACATGAACAAATCTCCTGAGAGCAGACTTAAAAATCTGTATTAGTTCATCATATATATACATATATAAACATAAGCCATACGTGGTATTTCCAATAAAAACATGCAACCATCATTTATGATCAAAACACCATGCATACAGTCATATACTGAAACCATTCATAATTGTACAGACTATGAACATACATGTCAGCATATAAATTTCAAGATACAAGGTATAACACTTATCAGAAAACACCAAGTGATGCAACTGCTGAGAAGGGTGCTCGTTTCCACCCAACCGTAGGCTTAGAGACTCCCAACGGATTTACCACTAACCACCCCTGAGCTGAGACCATGATGCTGCGAGACTGAGTCTCTATTCGCCAATGATCGAGAACGAAGGTTACTCTCCTTCTTCTCTGCTATCACTCACTCTGTAATTTTTTTTTCCAAAGTTCTTTCAATCTCCCTTCCTCTTTCCCTCGTGTCTTCCCCCTTGATCGCACACTCTTCTGGCCTTTTCTCTTTTTGGTGAGGTTGCATGTGGCACGATCTTCCTCGCAGTGGTCAGGTCTAAGGACTCTACGGATGGGAGGTTCACCCCCATCCCTCATTACTCATGAGGAGCCATTTACCTACCAACCTGGCGAGTGATTTAATTTGGGGCCAGCGAGCCACTCTTGGTTCTCTGGGCCAGTGAAGTCCAAATACGATATTGGTTTTGGTGGAAGTTAACGCCACCATTCCAAGTGCCTTCCACCACCTTTCTTCAGCCATCATGGTCTCTTTTTCAGCACATCCCCCTCTCAACAGTCCTACAATATATATTCTCATAATATTATTTACATTCATCGACCTTTTTCACAAGGTCCATTCACATCACACATTCACATTTCTGAGTTTTCCACAATACTTGGCCAGTATAGTTATTTTTACAGACTGGGGGAAATAGGGTGTTACATGGCTAAACTGAGGTCTTCAATCCGATGGTCATACATATCCTCCACATGTACAATTCAAAACACCCCCACACATGCGATGAGATTCTTCCCTATGTCCAGCATAGCTACAACCGAGCCCTGCATAGCTCAACTGGTGACGACCCCTTTTAGGTGGGGTTTGGATTCCAACCATTGGGCCCCATGGATATTTCACTACCCCTAGTGACCACCTCGTTTGACTCATCCCTTGCTCCACCAGAAGTTGAAAAAGCCACCTGGTTCATTGAACGGATCCAGCACATCCGCCAATAGGTTTAGGATATTCTACAGAAGTCTAATTCCAAGTACAAACAACAACATGATCAACATCGGGTGCCACATAAGTTTCATGTGGGCAACAAAGTTTGGTTGCATTTACGGAAAGAAAACCTTACAGGGCCCCATCAGAAGCTTCCCCCACTCCATTATGGGTCGTGCACCATCACCAAGGTTGTGGGTGACAAGGATTTTGAGCTCAATATTCCCCCCCTTCATTGGTTTTCATCCAGTCTTCAATGTGTCTCTCCTTCGGCCATATTTCCCACCATTATTGGACACCTCAGAGATAACAGAGAAGTTAAAACCAACAGAGCTCAAACCTAACTACATGCAATAGGAATATAGTGATCATATTATGGACACACAGATCAAGGGCACTCAATATCAAAGGATGCAGCTTTATCAAGTCATCAAAACAGGGCAACTCCTACACCAAGGCAAGTGGCTCACCCAGGGCCAAATTCAACAGAAATTTTCTCATCTAATGGGGGAACTCAATGCAATGGAAACCATTGCTTCCTAAGGAGGGAGGATTGATCCAGGTGGATATCGGTGGCCACCCACCTATTCCACTGACTCGAAAAATAGTTTTCCACCTTGGCAGTTTTTCGGGTTCCAAACTTACAAGGCCATTTTGAGGCCCTAAAAAATGTTTTTTGGGGATTTGGGGCCTAGGTGAGTGCCAGTGGCATTAACCTAGGCTAGTTGAAAATTTGTATTCTTGGTTGGACCTTTCCAACAGGCTATCGTGCACCTAAAATGGAGATCGTATGAAAAAATCACGACCCCAGGAAGTTGATGTACTAACTTACCCAAATGGGGCCCACATGACTTTTGGTGCTTCATATCCTAGGGTTAGGTTTTTGGATGTCTAGGGTTTTTGAAATTCCTGTTTATTATAAAATGCATTCAGATACTCATTGTAACTATAATCTTTTGAATGAGTGCAACCATCACATTTCTTCTCAGAGACAAGCCGCCACCATTCCAACAAGCTTGTTTTCCACTGCATTTTACAGTTTCAGCTTATTTCCTTATTGAATAGAAAACCAATTTTACTGTATCTCTATTATTTTGTGTTAAGAATATTTTAATAATATGTATTCATTTCGTTCTGATCATAAAATCTTGATCATGATGGGTGGTTGTAAGGGTTGACATGTTTCATAGAACCAATCAAACCATCTGCAGTGTGAGATACCTCAGGTTTTTCCTGGCCAAATGGTAGGGATCTAGGTGCATCAGGAAATATTGTGTACAAGTAACCCGATTCAGAATATATGAGGTCAAATTGCTAGGCCTTGCTAATGGCATCCTCTTCTGATTGAGGAAAAGTGGATGCTACATCTTTGGAAATCACAGAGACGAGTGATTTCAGAAACCAATCAAGACGTTGCTCTTTGGTGGTTTCTGCTTTACACAAACTATGTTGTTGCCGCCATTCATGGATGTGGTCAGAGATATGGATAGAAGTGGTTTGTTTAAACTCGAAGATAATTTCTAATCCATTATCATGACAAACCAGTAGTTGGAAAAAGGACAAAAAGGCCTTGGGCAATGATTCAAAGGTCACATGGGACCCTGATTTTTCGTCCACATACCATTTGGTTAATGAACCAGTGAGATATATTTGAAATAACCTTAAGCGGATGGAATCATCCATGATTTTTTTTGAAGAGCACCATAAGTGGAATTTCATAACATGGTTGGCAGGATCTTCCCTTGGTTTTCCTTCAAACTTTGGAATGTCTAAAGGTAACTTGGTCGGCATATTGGGCCAAGTAGCATCATAAAAAATGGGATCATTCATGAGTTTGGTTAAATTAGGAATGTTGAGGGATGCCAAGTATGGCATAGGGAGATTTGGGGGGAGAATAGTTCCATCCATCGTGTGTGTAGGTAATGGACTTGTCCCTTGAAAGGGATTTAGTGGGGGTGTTCTTATTCCTTGAGAATAAGTTTGAATCCCCCCTCCTTGTGAAGGAGAACCAATATATGGATGGCCTTGGGTGTTTGACCCAAGAAAAGTGGAACCTAGTAAATATTATCCCAAAATAGTATAACTCACGGGGGTGTGAGAGGGTTGAGTCAGTGAGTTGGCAAGACTAGGAACTCCTCCTAGAATAGGAGGAAGATTATGCAAGTGTCTAGAATGACAAGGATTCTGTGGGTCCCCTATGGTTCTGACTAGCAAAGTGAATGTGTGCAAATAGTGACAAGAGAAATAAATGAACAAGTTCTTTTATATTTTTGACCTTCACAACATAGTATAACTCACAATTACAAGTAATCAAATGAACATCATGCATAAATAAATTGTAAAATAAAAAAGCATGTGGATAGGTGGATTTTCTCCATGTGGGGGAACAATACCATAAAATAAAATCTTGTGTCCTCAAATACTTATTGTCTTTCCTCTCAATTTAGCACTGGGCCTTTCAATAACACTCCACAATAGGCTCTACAACCACCAGAAGAGGAACTAGTGAAGGTTGAAGTAGTTAGTTATATTGAGGGGTAGAGGGTGCATATCCCAAAAGAGCTAGCAATATTTCCCAATAGCCACACAAAATACGACCAAGGTGCGATTGCAGCCCACAAACGCCACATGTGTAGATATCCTAAGTTTGGCCACTAATTACCTTGGTCAAAGTGTGATTAGATTTTCGGCCTCAAAAATGGGTCGCGAGCTAGATGCCCTCACAAGAGTTGGGTGACTCAAGGAGGGATGTGAAGAACAACCAGACCTCGGCCTTCAACCCTTCACGAGTATCTCCCTACCTTATGGTATAGAAACACTTGACTTGGAGGATTGTAAGGATCCCTATTCTCAACTTCTATTGTTTCAAAATGTGAGAACCTAATAACAGGGGGCTATTTCGATGCCTACCCCCGAGATCCTACTTAGATTAAAAATTTCTTTTGGCACCCCATGTGGAGGAACATTTAGTGAATTTTTAGAAAAAATTAGATGTGGTGGGCTGAGAGATTGGGGTCATGGACCAATCTCGTTTTGAATTAAATGGGTGTGGATAATTTCCAAAGAAGTAGTCAGATATTTCAGAATTCTTTTTGAAGAAAACCTACTTTGACCTCCACTATTCTAAATATAAATTATGTGTGTGAGGAGTGTCTTTGTGTGAAATAAAGTGAAAAGTGTGCAAAGATTTTAATAATTTTAAGTGTGAGATTGCAACATGTGGAATTCCTGTGGTCCTTACAAATCTTCTTACCTAGCTTACTATGTGTCTTTGGTACAACCTTGCGGAATATTTAAAGCCCTAAAGAACTAGCAATGTGGACATGTGGGTCCTACGTGATCCTTTAAACTTCCTAGAATTTTTTTCACACTAAGAAAGATCTTGAAAACTATCCTAGAATTGAAAACATGTGGGCATGTATGGGCTCGTTACTTTGATCATTTAAACTTTCCTAGGGTGTTTTCTAAACTAAGAAAGAATTTAGAAACTATCCTAAGATTGTAAACATGTGAGCATGTATGGGCCCTTACAAAGCTTTAATATGATTTCCAAAACTCAGAGGAACCCTAGGGGGGATTTTTCCTCTCCTAAATGATTATTTTAAGGGAGATGAAATGTCCTTTTAACCACCTTTTCCGATTCTCGAGATGACACTAGGGTGTGGGGGAAGAGCATACTTGAGGGTTAGAATTGATTTATAGTCTCAAATTAATTGATTGTGTTTGAGAAAGAAATAACTTCAACTTGAAATTTTACAAGACAGATGAGCCATCCATGTGGCAACAAAGAAAAAAGAAGAATTATGATTCTTTTACCCCCTAAGTGATTATGTTAGCTAACCTTCCTTGTGGGAAAGGACTCTAGGTGAAGTGTGATTTCTTTACAAAGTGCGGAAATTAAAATATGAAGGCTAGGATCCCTCAAACCATGCATAAAACCCTTACAATTTGAGAAAATTGGACTTGTGCGTAGGCTGCAGTTCTGACATGCGTGTAGAGAAAATAATTTTGTCATGTGCACAGTGCACAAAGTGCACGTCTGTGGGCCTTGAAAGCCGTGCACTTCCTATCATGCGTCGGGGAAGAAATTTCCAAGTGAAATACTCCTTCCTTGGCTCTGAATTTTGACTTTAGCAGGTTGGGCTAGGTTGTTTTTGGTACGTGCATGTAAAACCAATTAAAAATAAGTGCTCTCAAGACTTAAATAGTGAGGAATTTGATACCAATCCTTAGTATGGTCGCCAATCTGTTGTGTTGGTTTTGTCACATGGGTGAGCAAAAATACAACACTTGCATTCTTATTTAAGTCAGCTAAACAAGACATAAGTTTTTTGAGTTGATTAGATAACCAAATACACATGAAAACAAAGAAATACAACTAAAAACAACTAAGAAATAAATGTTAGAGAAGCTTCTAGAACTAAAACCATGAAAAGAAAAAATTGACCAATATATAGCTACTAATGGATCGATATATCGATAGGCTAAACATTGTAGATAAAGGCAGGGACTTATGAGTCCCCTCTTCCTCCTTGGGAGGGCTCTTGAGTTCCCTAATAGAGAGCTCTTCTCTTCATACAATGAAAAATTACAAATGGTGAATAAATACAATGCTTATTCCCTCAAGAGGTGAGTGGAATGGCCTATTGCAATGGTGCTTGAATGATTCAAAGAGAAAAGAGGATTCTCAAAGAAGAATTCTTGCGACATAACAATACCTTTAGGTTGTTATTTTTCTAGCACAGCCATGGCACATATTTATTGCATCCATACATGGAAATATATAATTGATTCATAGTGTGAACAAGGAGCCTTTTAGGGAACTTCCTAGCCCTTGACCAGCCTCCAAGCTGGATTTTGCTCAAATATGAGTGCCAAATCATGTTGGGGGTTGGACTAGAAGTGGTCGAGGAGACAAAAATATTGATAAATGCGTTTTTCATACGATTGCATGAATATTATCATAGACAGTCGCACATCTTGTGCACAGTGCGCGCTAAGGCCTATGTTAGCCTAAGCATTATGTGCATTGTGCGTGCGCTCCCTTTGGTGAATTTGCGCACTTTGATTTTTGAACCAAGTATATAGTTTTTTTTCCTTTTTGGTGGACTTTGGTGTTGTAGGTGGACTAATTGTTGTTGGCATTGATGTTTTTCTTTAAGCATTGTGTACAATGTTGCGGATGATATTTCAGTGATAACAATTATAAACCTATGGAAATCATTTTTTCTTATGAATGTGGGATTAATTATATTTTTATATTTCTTCTTCTGCACCCTCGAAATTTAACTATGGCTCCTTCATTTCTTCTTAGACATGCAATAGGATCATTTCGTCCATATTTAGGTCGCTCAATTTTTCCTTATACCTATGCAACCCTGAATTCATTTCACACATAGTTATCTCACTTCTCTCATTCTTGGTTCATGGTAGACACACAGAGCCCTGTACACAAGAACTCATTAACATGCAGGAACATTCTCAAGTTCTTATGTCTTGTTCAATTTTCACTATCGATGCTTCCTTTGTCTGTCTGGTATAATTACATTTGGCCTTAGTAGTCTCCACCTATATTTTGACATCAATGACAACAATTTTCCAACACAGGGTTCATCCTTATTTCGAGATTCCTAATAGGTCTTCATTTTTCCTTGATGTAAATATGATGAGTATATATGGAAGGATGGATTCCTTTAATATCCTTGTAATCCCATGCAAAGGCTGCACTATTTATTTTTATCACATCTAGTAATTTTCATTCTTGTTGATTAGTAAGTTTTGTGCTTATTTTGAGTGTTTTTGTAGGAATGATTTCTACATTCTTGATAGTGGGATTTTTAGTTTCAGTTGTGAATGGTTCTACCCGTAGTTATATTTTCTTATAAGAGGAAATTTTGGATTCAATTTCTTCATGTATACCTTATATTCTCACATTAGCAAGGTATTGGTTTTTGTTTGAAAGTTTGTTGTCATTGATGTCAACCCTAGAAGAAATCTAGAAGCCCTTAGAAGGGATGGGTCTATTTGAAGGAATCTCTAAAGTGGTCCCCTTATGGCATAGCTCTAAGCATGGCCCTCATGGGAAGACACTTTGAAGAAGCCTACAAGAATACCTAGTGGTTAATAAAATAATTTACAATGTAAGGTCAAAGAAACCCTGACAATTCCCCCGGGGGGAAGCTCAATTGGAAAGTGTCGTGAATATGAAATGATATGAAATTCCATGAGGTTTCGAGTTCAAATCACCCTGACTTATCCTGTGTGTCACATAAGAGGAATCGTGGGCACACCTAGAGGTTATAGTGGTATAAGTTGGATAACACGGCCACATGTAACGTGAGTACGTGCCCAACTAGTTTTTGATTCTGCCAGACATAAAAAATAAAAATAAAAAAACCTTGAGAATATGGTTAGGAATCCCTAAAGGTGTGGTCATGAATCCCAAAAAAGGAACATGAAGGACATTGAAAATATATGAAAAAAACTCATACATGGATATTCCTTGTCATGTCGTTTCCAACAGTAGGTAATACACCACGTGGTTCCTTACGGTTGAGAAGTTATGCCCTCTTAAAGATGAAGCCCCAGGGTATGGTCAAGAACCCCAGATCTAAGTTCAAAGAAGTTACAAGTTCGCCTGAAAATAAGTTAAAGGCGATTTTTTTTTGCAAACAAGAAGTTACAAGTCGGATCAAAGATCAAGTAAAGAATTTACTCGAAAGGATATAAATACACATAAAAAACCTCTCATTTTACATCCAAGCAAGTGTGTGCTAGTAGAATGGAGCTAATATAGGTGGGTCTGCACTTGTGCTAGGAGGATTGGTGATCTCAACAAATTGAATCTTTCCTAGGAGAAAGGAGGTTGAGAGATAAGTTTACGGAGGTGACCCTACCGATTTTCTAAGGTTATACGCAGTTTGCAGAAGGGTGAAGCGTGTATATACGCAAGTTGCAGACAAAGAAATCACGTATAGGGTATATGCAGATTGCAGTAGAGAAAAGTGCAGGTGTCCACAAGTTGAGAATGGATGAATCACGTATATATGTAAAATTTTGAAGAAGATGTTATTCTCTTAATGCTAAAGTTGAGGAAGTTTTGATGGTCTGAGATCTTATGCTCCAAGTTTTCACAGAATGAAAGGTATGTTTTGCATATGTTTTTAGGCTTGTAGCTTGGAGGTTATGGTATATGATTGACACATATGAAGGATGTTATGGAACATGTTTAATACTTGTATCTTTGATACTTTGGTACATGTTTGAGGCTTGTATATTGGATACGTTGGTACATGTTTGAGGCTTGTATCTTGGATATTTTGGCACATGGTTTGAGGCATGTTTAAGTAATGTCTTGGAGGCCTTTGGAACATGGTTTGATGCATATATTGGCACATGGTTTGATGCATATCTTGTCACATGATTGATGCATATCTTGGCACATGGTTTAAGGAATATCTTGGTACATGGTTCGAGGAATATCATGGATACTTTGGCACATGCTTGAGGCATAATTTGGCACATGGACTAATGCATATATTGGTGATATTGGACATATGATTTGAGGGATACTCTTGGTGATATTGGTATAATATTTATGTAGTTGAAACATTTTTTATGATGTTGATGTATCAGTATCAATGACAGTAACAGTGAGAGTTTGATGTACCAGTATAAGTGATAGTAATAATGACAGGTTTATTTATCAGTATCAGTGATAGAAATAGGGACATGTTGATGATGATGATGTATCATATTCAGTGGCAACAAAAATGATAGGTTGAATCTCTCATTTATATTTTTGGGAGGAAGGAAGGGGAAAGGAAAGGGGGTTGGAGCCTCCTTCTAGTTAATGTTGGAGAATCTATGGAGTTGGAGCTTCATTCAGGTTGGAGCATGTAAACTAAGGGGTTGGTGCCTCCTTCCAGTTGATGTTGGAGAATCTAGGGAGTTGGATCTTCCTTCAAGTTGGAGCCTGTAAAATAGGGGGGTCGAAGACTCCTTCCAGTTGGTGCTGGAGAATTCAGGGAGTTGTAGCTTCCTTTAAGTTTAAGCCTATAAACATGTGTTTGGTTCCTCTTTCGATTTAGTGATGGAGAATATTGGAAATTGGTTCTTATTGTGGATGTAATATTCAAGATATTAATTAAAAAGTGTTTCATGGTGTTCTCCCATTTGAGTTTCCATGTAAAATTCTTATGTACTATGTATCTATGGTTATATGTTGATGTTATATTGAATGCAATCATAAGTATTGTTGAATATTCCAACAATCAGTATCATATCAAGTCCTTCAAAATCATTCTAACCATTGGAAGGTAGAACATGGATTGCACAGATAATGGAATGACAATGTTTGATGGTAAGAATTATGAGATATGGATCTCAATAATGAAAGTATTTTTATAGGAACAAGGGTATGATATTTGGTACTCATTTTTTATGAGATACATTGCTTCAAAGAAACCTTAACAGATTACAACCAAGAAGGAATTAAAAAGGAACAACAAAATAGAAATGGATTCCATCCTGGATGGATTACCTGATTCACTAAAAGTCAAGGTGATAAAATGTTCATCAACAAAAGAGATTTGGGATAAGATACATAATCTCTACTCTACTCTAAGGGATATCTTCTTGTAATCACAAATCCAAAACATGTTGATCAAAATAAAGAAGATGTTGAGATAGATCGAGAGGAAAGAATATCATCATGTCTAACAGATCAAAAAGGATAAATTTGAAATGGTATGATATATCATGAAAAAGAATATTATGAAGAAGGTGAAGTGGATCTTGAGGCAGAACTAATCTATGCTTTAAGTGAGCTAAAAAGACAAAGGAGGGAAAAAATTCTCTCAAGGAAGAATTGATCAAGCTAAAGGAGGTTTCTTAAAACCCTAACAAAAATAATGAAGAAGTCTAGTAGATTATCATAAATCTAAAGGTTCATATAGAAGAAACCAAAGTAATTGAAGAAATAATCAAAAATCAGTTGGAAGAAAAACAGTGTTTGGAAGATGAAGCAAAAAGAGAAGAAATTTTGACAATTCATATTAAGGAAAGATGTGAGGAGTTAAACAAACTTGAAGAATAATTTAGTCAACAAGAAAGAAGACTTGAAGAAGAAATCATCTCCTTGAAAACACAACTTGAAGAAGCAAAGAGAACATAATAAGTAATGAATATCCATATGATGAAGAAAGAAGAATATTGTAAGAAGCTTTAAGAAGAATTCATCACATTGAGGGTTGAAGTTGACAAGCTCAACAAGAACTTGAAGAGATATCAAGTACTAGAAGATATTCTCAGTTGTCAAAGGTCACCCTTCAATAAAGACAGTCTTGGATACATTGGTGAGGCCTCATGCAAAGAATATGAAAATATCAATCCCAACAAGACTGTTGAAGAGAGAGGTGTCAGAAATACTAAGACGGGGGGTGAATCAATATTACCCTTTTTCAACAATTAGCAATTACTTTGATATTTTATTAATCAACAAAATAGATCAACAATGGAATTGTATTTAAAATCAATTATGTAAATATAATTAACATGAATTACAAGTTTTTATAAGTAATAGTGAAGGACACCGATCCTTTTTTTACCACCAACTCTAGGAGACACAAATCCCCTTTGTTGGCCCTTGACCAAGTTTTGGGAGATTCTTGGTCATAGTGACCTATTTTGGGACCTCAAAATCCTGTCAAAGGAGGAGCACAAGATGAAGCAGAGATCACGGGATCTTGGCCCACTTTTGGATCCTTTTTGGGTTTTTGGGAATATGTAACGGGAATGGAATGTCGGCCCATGGGTTTACCCTTGTTTAGGCCTATTTTGTATGTATAAATAGAAGGATAGGCAATGTAAGAAGAGGTCGAATAGTGCATCTATGTGATGTGAATGTATGCTAAGTGGGATTAGGGTTTGTAAGTGCTTTGTGCATGACTATAAGAAACTTGGAGAGCTAAGTGTGGGTCCTTGTAGAAGATTTTGGAGGGCTTAGTGTCGTAATGCAAGGAAGCAAGATCTAGCGAGCTGCACAGATCTTCTGTCATGTGTGAAGTAAGGTTTTTGATGGATTTGTGCTTGTAACCGATTGACTGAAGACAATAAAGAAGAAGAGTTGGTGGGCATAGCTCCAGGGTGGGGGTGAACCACGTAAACGTTGTGTTTCCTTGCTTTGTTCTTGTCTTAAATGTGTTTATGTCTTCTTTTGCTAAGTGCTTTAAGATGATTAGATAGATATGTTTATGCTTAGTGCTAATGATATGTGAGGATATTATATCTGATCCATATGAATGTGATTAGTGCTTGATCTGCTAGATATGACCTATCTATTGATGCTAAGTGCTTAAGTACGTTATAACAATGTGAATGATGCGAAGCCCTGCTTTATCAGCGAAGTGATTAATGATTATATATTGAGGAACTGACGGTGCTAAGTGCTTTATTAAGTAGTACAATCACAGATCTGTGTCCCAGCTAAGGTTGCATACACCTGAGTCTTTCAACCACCCCTGCCTCTACCTCAGGTGAGACTTCATCTGCTTCACAGGTGTTTCTGAAAGGGTTGGTAGTTAGGTTTTTGTTGGTGCATTGTTGTAGCATTGAACCCTGGGTCTGACCCTTGTGCCAACAAATGGTTCCATTGTCGAGACCTGAAACTGTGATTGTTGGGAAATAAGAAAGAAGAAGCTTTGTGAAAATATTCGGCCTGAGATTGTGAAAGCTCTGTGTGTAGATCTGTGCCCTAGTGCGCAGTATTCTACTTGATTTATAAAACTCTGTGCTAAAGAAGGAAACCTGATATGAAGAAAGGAGGTTGGATATGAAGGAAAGAAGAAAGATATGAAAGCTTTGTGCTCTAAGAAAGGTAAAAGTGAGAATTTATGATTAAAAGAGGTAAGATATGCAAGTTATGTGCTGTGATAAAGGTAAATAGTTAAAAAATTTAGATATGGAATATTTGTGCTCTGTAGAAGTAAGATAAGTGGAAATTTTTGTTTCTAGAGTATGGATCTAGGTATGTTTAATAGATTATGTCCTAGTTTGAAACCTAAGGTATTAATATATGAAATAAGATTTGATATGAGTAGATCTGATAAGAATAGTGAAAGATATGTTATACCTATGCATAGAAAGAATTTCTGGACTAATGAATGGATGCAGGATCCCAGAAAGCATTTATTGCAGGTTAGATCCTATGATCCTAGTGCGCAGTATAGAAGAGGCTGGGGAACATTTAAAGAAAATAGAGGATTAATCCTCTGTTACAGTTGCAGAAAACTGGGACATCTAGCTAAGGAATGCCCTGGTGGAAGACCTAGTTGCCTCTGTTGTAAATCTCTAGACCATGAAGTATTGGATTGCCCTAGAATGATTGCTAAGGTTGAAAGTATGAATATAATATAAGAAAACCCTAAGGCAGATCCAGAAACTAAGGCTATAGCAGAACCCCAGAAAGAATCAGAGAAGGTATTGCTACAGATGAAAGAAACCTTGAATGACCATCGACATTTAGATTATCAGATATATTTAAAGACAAGGAACACCTTGAAGAAAGAATAGGAGACTTTGACATTGACTGTGTTCTAGATGAAGAAACATAGGTGAATATCATGACAGAGAGAACTTGGGAAGCTATAGGAAGGCCTGTTATGATTCCTTCATTAGGAGGACTAGGGTTATTCAGAGGAAAATTGGTAAACATGTGTGGGAGGCTCGCTTAGATACCTATGACCGTCAATGGATCTTTGACAGAGGAATATTTTGAGATTATTCAATTTATTGAGGACAGTGCCCCATTTACCATGTTAATAGGAAAACCTTGGATTGACAGAGCTCAAGCCAGATGAAACGAAGAAGAAGAAGTTTTGGAGAAGAAGAAACAAGAATTAAAATATTTCATGACTAGAAGGATCACACACTTGATCGAAGAACATGAGAATAGATTGAAGCTATTTAATACTAGAAACCCAAATGTCGAAGCTACAAGAACATTAGAAGACTCACAGGAGACTGAAGTACCTAGCTTGGATAAAGAATAGGTGTTACCCCTGATTCGTAGGAGAGAATCTCAACAACGCGAAGTAACTAAGACCACAAAAGATAAGAATCAGAATGGAAAACGAATTACCGAGTTGAAGCTCACTAGAAAGAAGGCTAGAAAGATAAGTAAGAAGAGGGATAAGATAGAAGATTCGAGAAGGAACTTCGCATAAAGAAAATTTGCAAAATTGGAACTTCGTCGAGATATCAGAACAACGACACATGGTACTTCGCCAGGGCGAAGCAATATAGTCATTGGGGTCGATATATCCATTCGACTCCTGCTTAGAATGGGTCGAAAAGCATTTACATCTTGACACCTGATAGTTGGACTGCACCATAATGGACAGAACAAGAGTTAATGAGGCTTCATACCTGTTACAAGAAAATCGTTGCCGAGTTGCCTACTTATCCCGTAGCGCCATGCATGGAGAACACCTTTGATAACTAAGAGTTAGAGCCCACAGACTAGGTGAATTGTATGCAGTGATCATTGTGTTATTATTGTTTGTTCTAGTGTCGTATATAAGTTCATCGGGACCCCGATAATTTTAATCTTGAGCGCGTATGTCCAACGAGCTCACCGCAGTTGAAGAATCAGTCACGAAAGTTCTCCTCAAATTGATGACTGAAAGATTCATGTTGAAGAGAGGAGTGTCTAAAGGTGTACAAGAATCTTTGATGAGAGGAATTTTGGCCTCACCGTCCACTGCTCGAGTAGGTCCATCCAGGCCAGTAGATGAAAAGAGAACTAAGCATAGGGATGATCTCGTGAATGCTAAGTTAATCCTGAGTATACTACCCACCTATCTACCCCCTCTGAGTGGTGTGATAAATCGAGATAGTGTGCCCAGATATTTTGAATATGCCTTGGTCACTGCATACCTTCTGAAGGGGATACGCACAGTTCGCGCCAAACAAGATAAAATTGCAGCGTTGAAGTTTAGTGACTTCAACCTCGAAAACAGGAAGGTTTATAGCATGCTCACCCCACAAAAGTATCTGACCTGAAAAAAAGGAAATAATTCAAAGATAATTCCTCAATCATGGACACATAACCTCGTGCAGTCCACACTGCTTAATGTCATGAAGATTCCTCACTTCGGAAGGCACCAAGAAGTGAACGCAAGCGTCAAACTGTTGTTGTCATGTTACCATGGCATATACTTGTGGTTAAATAATAGTATCACAGTGGATCCAACATTGATCAATCGGATCACATGGCTAAGCATGCAAGGCCCTGACCCATAGGATTTTTACCTGAGAAAAGCCGTGGATCGCGCTCTTGCGCAGAAGATTAAAGACACCTATGGAGATGTCGAGAAGGGTATGTGAGGATACAAGGTATCTTATATCTATATTGATGCAGTGCACCTCACTTTCCAATTGATCGCAATAAATTTGGTGCGAAATTATCGACCCACCCAAGTCATTGGTTTTGTAGTCGACCTCGCAGGGAAGTGCGTAGAAGGACTTCAGATGAATTGGGCACAATACCTAGTAAACCAGTTGGAACTAGACTGCAGGGAAGCCCAAGATCATGGATATGAATTCCACTTCAGTTGGCTATTGATCCTGATCTCTTTCATTGCATGGGAGATGCCGAAAGGTGATACCTTCCCGGACATTGAGACGTTTGAACCTCTGGCCGCAAAGTTCAGTACACTGTGGTACTCGAACAAAATGAATAATCAGTGACAGTCAAATGCCATGTTCCATACATATTACAACCAGTTGAAAGTAGCCATCCAGTTCGCACCTCGTATGACCCCAAATCCCTCCACAGGTTTAGGCCCTTAATGAAATTCAGCGCGGACCTCCATTTTATTTACATCACAGTGCGCACAGATGGACATAAACAATAGTTGCAATCATACTACAAGTTGATGGAGGATGACTTGGAAGAGATTACCAAGGAATGGTCGGTGGACCTCCTTATTCCAGCGTACCCTGCAGAGATGTTTGATGTTGATAGCCCAGAAATAGCGTAGGATATAGTCGGACCTAGAAAGATAAATAAGACCGAAGAGGTCCATGATTTAGACAGTGCATCCGTGAAGACCACTTCCATATCAATAGAGAAAGGAGGAGATGGCGGAGAGATAGATGGTGCAGAAGTTGAATAGAAGAAAGGCGAGGTTACACCGCCTTGAGACGAGGAGGACCCCTAAAAGAAAAGGAAGGTTTCCCCGTCGAAAACCTCATCTCGAAAGAAAATGAAAGGAACCAGGACCAAATTTGAGACCACCCTCACCTCAGATGACTTCAACTTCATCATCGCAGCACTGAACGATGCTTCATTGGAGATAGAAGAGAATCAAGAAGCTAAGCAGGAGGAGGTGTTCAATCAGATTAAGGATGAGCTCTAAGGGGTGTAGCAGGAATTACAATCTAGTCGCGCAGTTTCTACTACACCTCTGTTAGTAGGAACAACAGAACTAGGTGATGAGCCAAATCAACTACACCACATCACTGATACAGTCGAAGCTCTCTTTCAATGAGCTAAGGAAGAGATAGCACAAACCACCCAGGCTTTAGAAAAAGTACATAAATACCTTGAGGAGCAACACAGTGTTGTAGAACGGGAAAATCTTGCTCTGTAAGAGAAGTGGGATGAAGAAAAAACACAGTTACAACAAAACAAGGAATAGTTTCTCACTGAGCAACTCGAAGTAAAGGAAATGGTTCACAGATAACTTCTCTATGTGACAGTCGTCGAAGTAAAGGTCGAAGAACAAGTTCCACAATAGGTTGCACAACTTGAAGAAGTAATCCAGAAGCTCAAACAGTGCATAGCAGACTTGGAGCTCCGAAATGTGCCCGAGACCCCTCAAGATGTAAGAGACCTAAGGGAAGAAACTGCCTGTAGCGCATTTGACATACTAAAATCCCTTGCCTTGGAGTGAAAGATGATGAGTAACCGGAGTGCCCAGACATACGAGAACCTCACCGAAACCCTAGAGTTACAGGCACTGGAGTTGCAGCTCCAGGAAGCAAAGAAGCATGCAGACACACTATAGGTGTAGCTGAAAGCTCTGTCAGTTGTAGATAGAATGAAGAGGTCTCATGAGAAATGCACAACCTAGAAACAAATCCATACGATCCAAAGAAAAGTTATGGAAGTTACTCAATGGCTTCAACCCGTGCAAGATAAGGCATGTCAGTTGTTTACAGAAGTTGAAAGCCGAGGAACAAAGATAGAACAAGTTGTCATTACAACAGAATAGTGCCTATAAGGGCCCGTGAATGACACAGTGATCCAGGAGTTCACCGAGTAAGAGGTCATCACACAGCAGCAGGTCGAAGCATCTCGATCCAATATAGAGGCCTTTGAAGCAGAACTGGTTAGATCAGAGTGACTCGGGACGAGTCACAAGTGAGTGTTGGGGGCTTGTTGGCCCTTGACCAAGTTTTGGGAGATTCTTGGTCATAGTGACCTATTTTGGGACTTCGACAACATGTCGAAGGAGGAGCGCAAGACGAAGTGGATATCACTGGATCTAGACCCACTTTTGGATTGTTTTTGGGTTTTTTGGAATATGTAACGGGAATGGGATGTCGGCCCATGGGTTTACCTATGTTTAGGCCTATTTTGTATGTATAAATAGAAGGATAGGCAATGTAAGAAGAGGTCGAATAGTGAATCTATGTGATGTGAGTGTATGTTAAGTGTGAGTAGGGTATGTAAGTTCTTTTTGAATGACTGTAAGATACTTGCAGAGCTAAGTGCAGTTCCTTGTAGCAGATTGTGGAGGGCTTAGTGTCGTAATGCAAGGAAGAAGGATCTAGTGAGCTGTGCAGATCTTTTGTCCTGTGCAGAGTAAGGGTTTTGATGGATTTTTTCTTGTAACTGATTGACTGAAGACAATAAAGAAGAAGAGTTGGTGGATGTAGCCTCAGGGTGGGGGTGAACCATGTAAATGATGTGTTGCCTTGCTTTGTGCTTGTCTTAAATGTGTTTATGTCTTCTTTTGCTAAGTTATTTAAGATGATTAGATAGATTTTCTTATGCTTAGTGATAATGATATGTGAGGATATTAGATCTGATCCATATGAATGTTCTTAGTGCTTGATCTACTAGGTATGACCTATCTATTGATGCTAAGTGCTTAAGTACATTATAACAGTGTGAATGCTATGAAGCCTTGCTTTATTAGAGAAGTGATTAATGATTATATATTGAGGAACTGACAGTGCTAAGTGATTTATTAAGTAGTACAATCACAGATCTGTGTCCCAGCTAAGGTTGCAGACACCTGAGTCTTGCAACCACCCCTGCCTCTACCTCGGGTGAGACTCCATCTGCTTCGCATGTGTTGCTGAAAGAGCCGATAGTTAGGGTTTTTTTGGTGCATTGTTGTAGTGTTGAACCCTGGGTCTGCCCCTTGTGCCAACACCCTTCTTCAGGGCACCAACTCCCTTGTTTTTTAGGGAACCAAACCTAGTAAGCACCAACTCCCTTGTATTTAGGGCATCAACCCTAGGAAGCACCAAATCCCTTATATTTTATGGCACCAAACATAGAAAGAACCAACTCCCTTATATAGTAAAGGATATGAATCCTTCCTTTCTCCTCCCTTCCACCCTCACTGCGTCAGTATCATCAGTTCCTCTTCTTGGACTTTGCTTCTATTTTGATATTCTAATATGGACTATAGAGACACCTCTTCTTCACCATTCTTTATTGCTTATATATTTTTCCACCTGGTGTGAGCATTGAATCATTGTATCCCATTATTTGGACCATCACACCTATTCCTTTAAATTAACAATAATAATGCTTGTTTTTCTCCATTATTATTCAAACATTATCGTGAAATATTTTCAATTTAGTGAAAGTGATTTTCATGAATTGATCACTGATATGGATTGATTTATTTTTAACTCAATCCCATGCCTCTTTATTTCATTCTCAATTTAATTTGATCAGATATAACCTTTTTTATTAGCTTTTTTAATGTATTGCAAGTATTGTATTACTTAAGATAAATCAAGACAAAGTCCAGATCCTATCTGGTTCAACGTTCCTTCTTGACTGAGATAAATTTCTTATTATGTGTGTTAAATTTCACATAGAAACACTTCAGGACCTCTATTCCATATGAACATAGGCGATGGCTAGGTATTAAGCCAAAAATGTGCTTAATCACTTATCAAGATCAACGATCATGTTTTAATTTCACGTTCAGATGGATGGTTCGCGTTCGCTTCGAAACTTTTCCCTTTGGCACTTCAGGTAGTTGTTGGTAGGAGAAATTGGATATCCCCGAAGGACATACTCCCAGAGTGACATAGCTTGTTGATGACACTATTGATGTGGCATTGGATGAGTGGCTACCACATGTCACCTAGATTCATTACTTACGTATACCTAAAGTTCCAACTGGACCTTGACACTTTTCACCATTTGATTGCACGACGTGTTCTTGCTGACGTGGTTTTGCTGACATGGATCTCTTGAAGTGTCATATGTCTTTCACCTTTGGATCATATATTGGATGGTCTGGTTTTCACCTGATTTCTTGATCCAATGAACCTCATTCACTTCAGGACTTTGGGGCTTTGGCCTTTGGGTGAACTTACATGTTTTATACCCCTTTTCTCTGAAGTGGTCAGTGTCAAAGTTGACCACCATTCGACCTGCCTATCCTCATCCAAAATTCACCATGCATTTCCCAGATCTGATGGCCCTCATTTACTTCGGGAATTCAGGGCTTCGGCCTTCGAGTGAACTTACATGTTTTAGACCCCTTTTCCCCGAAGTGGTCAACATCGGAGTTTACCATCTCCTTTCCTTTGTTGTGATCTAAAGGTTCCAATATTTCACTCCAGATCAACAGTTGACGAAAGTTCATGACTTCGAGGCTTCATCCTTCTGGTAAACTTACCTTTTCTTGGCTTCTTTTCGTCAAGGTAGTCAACATCAGAGTTGATCGTCTCCTTTCCTTTACTGTGATATGACGGTTCCAATGTTTTCAATCCAGATCAATGATTGATGGTATTTGTTTTAATCCGAGACTCTGGGATATTTGTGGCTTACACTATCCTTCCACTAAACTCGATCAGATGGTCAAGAATTCATCTGAAGTCTCTCCTTGATTGAATGACTGGCTAAATTTTGTGACTTCGTGAGTTCGTTCCCCTTCTTTATCTCCAATGTCCCAAAACTCACAATATCCTTCCACTTGGCTTTGATCAGTTGTTCTAACTAATTTGATGGTTGCGATTACTTCTGAAATTTGAATGGACAATTAGATTTCCACGATTCTTCACACGAGTTTCTTCTATGTAGGATCTACTTCTGCATGATATGATGGTCCAAGATTTTCCTAATAAGTATATCAATGGATAGGATTCCTCCTTGATTCTTTTGGAGTTTTACTGTGGGGGTTTCAATCTCGATAGTGTTTCTGCAATGTGCTCTCCCTTCTAAGCTTCGATTAATTTACTTCCTTATGAGCTTTGGGTTTATACTATATTATTCTATACCCTGTTGACATCAATGAAAATATCGTACCACTATGTCCAACATTCTCCCCCTTTGGCATTGATGGAAATATTTTCTTTTTGAAATATTTTTATTTTTGTTGCTTATCAATTGCCTCCCCCTTTGTCAGCAATGACAGAGGGGATCTTTATTCACTCCCCTTATGGAAATGATCCCCCTGACCATGTGCCCTTTTTATTTTGATACGATTTTTATGGTTCTAATGAGGTTTGTGAATTACTCCCAATTTTTGTTGAAGATTTTCAAAATTACTCCTGGGCAAAGGTTTTGTGAATATGTCTGCAATTTATTCTTTTGTGTCTACATTTACTATTTTAACCAATTTTTGGGTAACCCAATCTCTTAGAAAATGGTATTTAATTGGGATGTGTTTGGTTTTATAATGCATTATTGGATTTTTAGAGATACTTATGGCACTAGTGTTATCACAATTAATAGTGATGGGATTATCATACTTATTTGTAAATTTTCTAATGTTTGCTTCATCCAAAGAACTTGTGCTCAGCAAGATGCAGCAACAATGTATTCTACCTATGTTGTATATAGTTATGTGGATGTTTGTTTCTTACTTATCCATGCTACCAGAAATTTTCCTAGAACCTCCACTAGTGCTTTTCCTATCATCTATACTATCGGCCAAATATGCATCAGTGTATGTAGTTATATTGAAGTCTTTATCTTTTGGATACCATAATCCAAGTTCTAAGGTGCCTTGAAGATATCTGAATATTCTCTTTTTTGATTTTTAAGTTAGTTTCTTTAGGCGCATATTGAAATCTCCCCACGAGTCCTACATCCTGTATGATGTCAGGTCTTGTTGTTGTTGAATAGAGAAAACTTCCAACCATTGATCTGTACATTGTTTGGTCCACTTTTGGTGAGTCATATTCTAGGCTTAATTTGGCATCCAGTGACCATGGGAGTACTCATAGGCTTATTGTCTTCCATTTGGAATTTATTTAACATTTCCTTGATATATTTGTCTTGGGAAATGAATATTCCATTTTTTGTATGATTTACTTGTAAACCTAAGAAGAAGGAAAGTTCTCCCAGCATAGACATTTCAAATTATTCTTGAACTTTCATTGCAAACTTACTACTTAGTGTAGTAATATTACTTCCAAATATGATGTCATATACATATACCACCTCAACAATCATGTTTTTATCCTCAATTTTTATGTATAAGTTGTTGTCAGTAGTCCCTCTCTTATATCCTTGTTTTTGCATGTACTGATCAAGCCTTGAGAACCATGCTTTGGGGGCTTGTTTAAGACCATACCGGGCCTTTTTTAGCTTGCACACATAGTCATGATTTTATATTAACATGAATCCTTATGGTTTCTCAACATAGAATTCTTCTTCTAGTGTTCCATTAAGGAATGTTTACTTGACATCCATCTGATAGATTTTGAAATTTCTGAAGCATGCAAATGCCAAGAACATTCTGATGGCCTCAAGTCTTTCTACTGGAGATAAATTCTCTTAAAAATAAATACCTTCCACTTGGGAATATCCTTTGAAAAATAATCTAGCTTTGTTCTTTATAATCTCCCAATTTTCATTTAGTTTGTTCTTGAAGATCCACTTGGTTCCTACCACATTCTTATCCTTGGGTCTTGGAACTAGTTCCCAAGTCTGGTTCTTCTCTATTTGGTCTAGTTCTTCATTCATTTATTTTTTCCAATATTTACTTTTTCTAGCTTCTTTAAATGACTTAGGTTCTATTAGGGGTAACATTGCTTGTTCTGAGTCAAAAATAATTTTCCTTCTTGTTTCCACTCTTGCATTTTTATCTCCAATAATCTGACTTTCAGGATGATTTTTTTTAACTATTTTTTATGGAGATTTTGGAAAGGGTGTTTCTTCATTGTCTTCTTCATCAGTATATGGTTCATTTTACTGTGTTTCATTATCATCATCTTCTTGATGAGATTCTACATGATCATCTTCTTGTTGAGATTTTACATCATCATCTTCTTGTTGAGATTTTTTTATCAATGTCTTGGGATATTCTCTTTTTTAGATCATATATCTTTACATTGTCACTTTCCACTATATTTTGTACTCTAATATTATAACATATGTATGCTTTCTTCTTAGATGAATACCCTAAAAATATTCCTTCATCATATCTTGGATAAAACTTTCCTAAGCTATCTTCATCATTCTCAATGTAACATTTACTTCCAAAAGTTATAAAGTGTTTTACAGATGTTGGCCTCCCAAACCATAGTTCATAAGGGGTTTTGTCATGGTTGGGTCTCAACTGAGCTCGATTAAGTATGTGGATTGTTGTGTAGATTGTATATCTCTAGAATTTTTCTGGAAGCTTGGCTTCATTTAGCATGGTTCTTACAACTTCTTGAACTGTTATGTTTTTCCTTTCTACCACTCCATTCTGTTGAGAAGTCCTCAAAGATGAAAAAATATCTTTTGATACCATGGTTTTCACAGAATTGAATGAACTCTTTTGAGGTGAATTCTCCTCCATTGTCCGATCTCATACATTTAATTTTGAGATATGTTTCATTTTCTACAAGGGATTTGTATGTTTTAAACTTCTCAAAGGATTCTGATTTTTCTTTTAGAAAGTATACCCAGGTCAATATTGTGTGATCATCAACAATCAACATAAAATATTTTTCACAATAAGTACTTTTATTTTTGGTAGGTCCACATAGATATGTGTGAATAAGTTCTAATGGTTTTGTTTTGAAATGATCTTTTGTTTTGAACTTAACTCTTGTTTTCTTTCCAATTTGACAATGTTTACAAATAGAATTTGAAGACTGAATCACTTTCAGAAGGTCCCTAACTGCCTCTTTCTCATTGTCTTCGAACATTTTTTTAAATATTAAATGTCCCAACCTTCTATTCCATAGCAAACTATCATATAATTGGCTTAAACAACATTTTTCTTCATCTATATTAAGGATGTACACATTGCTAGATGTTCTTGGTGCAACTACCACTAGCTTTCCAGTGTCCTTTTTTCTGATCTCACATTTCTGAGAATCAAAAGTAAGTATGTGACCCTGATCACATGTATTACTTACACTTAGGAGATTAGGTTTGACATTTTCTACCAAAAGTACATCTTCTTCTTTGGTTTTATTATTTCCTAAACTAACAGTGTCTTTTCGCAATATTTTGGCTGACATATTATCTCCAAAAGTTACTTTTCCTTTTCCTTTCTTGTTTAACTTGAGAAATTTACTTTGATCTCCAGTCATGTGTTTGGAACATATACTATCTATATACCATTGACATCCTTGATTTCTCACATATAAGGCTACATTGCACTCTGTTTTCTTTTTCTTCCATACTTTTTTATTATTGGAAATATTTATCCTTTTATCATATTTTGACAATCTACATTCACTAGATTTATGACCATACTTGTTGCATTTGGAACATTCAACATTGTAGTCTTGTAAGGGAGAGAAGGTGTTATAGTTTCTATTTTTTTCATTATCCTTATTATTTCCATATATTTGAACATTTCTTGGATTGTACTCTCTATAAGCTTTATAGTGTATTGCTTTATGTCCAAAATGTTTGTAGGAATAGCAATAACCAAGGAAGATATATTGATTTTTGTTGGAGGGATTCCTTTTGATGATTCTATTCTTTTCATTATATTTTTCATTAGTAGAAGGTGAATATTTTTGTTTATTTGGAATAGTTTCAAATGATATTGTTCTTGTTTTCTTTTCTTTTGTATTTATGGGTTTCTTAAAAACATATACATAGTTGATTTTGTCATTTTCTTGTTCTGTAGAGGGATCATATCCTAGTACTGTCTTATCATTTGATGATCTATGGTTGATAATAATGTTATTCAATATTTTTGAGTTGTTTTCAAATTTAGACTAAATATCTTCTTTTTCTAGTTTCCCTTTTAGTTGAACTATTTCAGCCTCCAATATCTTACACATTTGTTGTTTTTCACTGAGTACTTTATTCAATATTTCTTATTTTCTTTTGGTTTCTTGGAGTTGACTTTTTAACTTAATAATCATTTTTTCCGACTCACTGATGGTTTTGGAAACTTCCTTCTCTCTTGATTTAGTAGCTTCTTCAATCTCTAGAAGCTCTTCCCTTAGTAACCTATTTTGTTTTTTAGTTTTTCTTAGTTCTTCAATTACACGAAGAAACTCTTCTTTGAAGTTCACTTCTTCTTCATCTTTTGAATGATTATCATCTTGAGTTTTTATTCCCATAAATAAAAAAATTATCTCCTCTTTTTCATTTTCTTTCAATGATCTACTGTCTTCTTGGGTAAAGAACATTTTATTTTTCTTGTAGAACTTATTTTTATCATTAGTTTTTCTTTTCTTCTTATTTTTGAAGGTTATTTAATCGTCACTTTCCTCCTTCTTAGGATAGGGACATTTATTGGCAAAGCATCCAATTTTTCCACCATCGAAACATAGTAGAGGAATCTTTCCTTTGTATTTCCCAGTCCCTTTCTTGAGTTTCTTTATGAAGTTGGCAGTTTCTTCATCATATATATTTGGTAACTCGTGTTGGTATGTTTCTCCTACCTCATATTTATTTTAGATGATTTAAAGGTTGTTTATCTTTTTGATGGTTTTTCGTTCTCTGGTCTCATCTTATATGCTATAAAAATTCCATGAAGCTGATCTACTGTGAGTTTGTCAAGTTCTGGCCTATCTTCAATTGTAGAAATATTGGCATCATATCTCATAGGTAATGACATTAATATCTTTTGTAAAATAGGTTTATAGGTAATTTCTTCTCCTGTTTCTCTAATTGAATTAATTACCTCATATACTATATGAAAGTATTCAACAATGTTCTCTTCTTCTTTCATTTTCAAATTTTCAAACTGAGTTTTATAGGTTTGTAGTTTGGCTTCTTTGAATTTTCTATCTCCTTCATATACAACTTCCAATTTGTCCTAGATTTCCTTAGCTGACTTACAATGCATAACCTTCACACATATATAATTTTCCAATCCTCCTAGAATGCCATTAACTTCTCTTAAGTTTTCATTACAACTTTTATTTCCTACAGTATTTGTGGGTGGATTAGTTGGTGCAGTGTAACCATCTATAATAGATTTCCAGACATCAAAACCAAGAGCCAACAATAATATTTTCATTCTTATTTTATAGAGAGCATAGCCACCTCCATTGAACAATGGTGCTTTGTTGGAAGACATTCCCTCTTGCTGATCCATTTCTTTCAGGATCTACCTTCCAGTTATTAGATTGTATTGAAAGAAATCACTCTGATACTAATTGTCAGAAATAGTGAGAGGGTTGGTGAATCAATATTACCATTTTCAACAATTAACAATTACTTTGGTATTTTATTAATTACCACAATAGATCAACAATGGAATTGTGTTTAAAATCAATTATATAAATACAATTAATAGTAATTACAAGGTTTTATAAATAATAGTGAAGGACACCAATCCTTTTTAGAGCACCAACTCTAGGTGACACAAATCCCCTTCTTTACGACACCAATCCTAGGAAGCACCAACTCCCTTGTTTTTTAGGGCACCAACCCTAGGAAGCACCAACTCCCTTGTATTTAGGGAACCAACCCTAGGAAGCACCAACTCACTTATCTTTTAGGGCACAAACCCTAGGAAGAACCAAATCCCTTATCTAGTAAAGGAAATGAATGCTTCCTTGCTCCTCCCTTCCACCCTCATTGCGTAAATATCATCAGTTCCTCTTCTTGGACTCTGCTTCTGTTTTGATCTTCTGATCTGGACTACAAACACACCTCTTCTTCACTGTTATTTATTTCTTATATATTTTTCCAACTAGTGTGAGCATTAAAGGATTGTGTCCATTTATTTGGACCATTGAACCTCTTCATTTAAATTAACAATAATAACGTTTGTTTTTCTCCATTATTAGTCAAACATTATTGTGAAATCTTTTCAATTTAGTGAGAGTGATTTTCATAAATCGATCATTGATATGGATCGATTTCATTTTAACTCGATACCATTCCTCTTTATTTCATTCTCAATTTACGTTGATCAGACATAAGCTTTATGATTAGATTTTTTAAGGTATTGCAAGTATTGGATTACTTAAGATAAATCATGACAAAATCTAGGTCCTATCTGGTTCAACGTTCCTTCTTGACCGAGATAAATTTATTATTTTG
The DNA here is from genome assembly GCA_009831015.1 of Picea engelmannii. Lineage (NCBI taxonomy): Eukaryota > Viridiplantae > Streptophyta > Pinopsida > Pinales > Pinaceae > Picea > Picea engelmannii. The sequence continues at coordinate 169,895 of ML777298.1, read as the reverse complement.
TGTGTTAAATTTTGCATAGAAACACTTCGGGACCTCTATTCCATATAACCACAAGCAGTGGCTAGGTGTTAATCCAAACATGTGCTTAATAATTTATCAAGATCAACGATCACATTTTAATTTCACATTGAGATGGACGGTTCTCATTCACTCCTGAAGTTCTCCCTTTAGTGCTTCAAGTAGTTGTTGGTGGGAGAAATTGGATACCCTCGAAGGACATATTGCCAGAGTGACGTAGCTTGCTGAAATCATAGTTGATGTGGCACTGGATGAGTGGATGCCACGTGTCACCTAGATTCATGACTTACATATACCTAAAGTGCCAACTGGACCTTGACACTTTTCACCATCTGATTGTGCCACGTGTCCTTCCTGACATGGCCTTTCTTACATGGATCTTCTAAAGTGTCATATGTATTTCCCCTTTGGATGATATATTGAACGTTCTATTTTTTGTTAATATTATGGTAGTTGTGGGAGGTATTTACCTCCACGTGTAAACCTGATGAGAATAGAATATTCCGAGAAGAAAGAAGAAACCCTAATGAGTTGGCTAATAAACCTAGAAGACAAATCAGTGCAATTTGATAATTGGTATTAGGTTATTAGCCTACAAGAGAAGAAGTCAGCCAGAAGAAATATTATATACTAAGTAAATAGACACCTAGAATGAGAAGTCGGCCCAGGTAGTTAGCCAGAATTAGTATAAATAAAGGAGGCCAGTCTTCATTCTGGTAGGAATTCTCAGAATTGCAGAGCAACACTTGTGCACACTGCAGTTTCCCAATTTGTGCGCAAGTTTGGAGGAGAGTTGTTGCTGCAGCTACTGCAGCTAGCAGATTACGTTTTGGCTTGGACTGTCTCTTATGGTTTGGATGATATGATCAGCTCCTGTTTGGTGCGCTATCCTTGGGTAAAGGTGTGCTACCCTTTGTTTGGCTATATAGCCTAGGTTTTTCTTCTGGAGTGATTCCCTATCAATTTTAAGGTGCTCGAAGGGTGGCTTCGGCCTATGGTTGGGTGACAATAGTGATATTGTTAATGGTAAAATGAGCACATCCATTATATTCTATAAGGTTATGGACCCACACCTCCTTCATTCAGTCTAACCACTGGAAGGGATCATAGACATAAGGATATTAATCTCGTTGAAGAACTATCGCTAGGGTTTCTATTAGGAGCAGTCACCAAAGCACTGTCGCTAGGGTTACTAGCAGGTGCAGTTGTAGAAACCCTAATCCTCTCATTGAGGCACCTTAAGTGAATGGATTGACCTAATTTCTGGATAGACCACTGCACCCTAGCCTTGCACATCTCCTGGTACTCTTAGCAAGCCAAGACGTCAAGATTGATTTTTTGGTAAAATCTAGGGTTGACCAACTCAAAGAAGCCATGACCTACTCCATGAAGTCAGAAAACAAGTTAGATGGAGCTTCTAACTTTAGAGCATTGAAGACAAGGATTGACCTCATCCTTGCCAAGAATAAAGTGTTGGATATCGTGAAAGGAAAGATCGTGAAACCAGAGTTTTAAGAAGGAAAAGAGAAAGAACCGTAGAATGTTGCAGTTATGGAAAAGTTCAAAGACAGTGAGATCAATGCCATGAGTATCATAGTGGACTTTATAAAATACCACTTGATACCCTACATCTCCCATATTGACTCATCAAAGAAGATGTATGATTCCCTAACAAACCTCTTCTCAGTTAGAAACATTGGACAAGTAATGAGTCTAAAGAATGAGCTCCGTGACATGAAGATGAATGATGATGACAACATACCATCATACCTTGTGATAATATCATAGTTAAGTGATCAACTACAATCTATTGAAGAGATCATTTCAGAGAAGGAATTGGTAAACATAGTACTCAATGGTCTTCCCAAGACCTGGGATGCATTTTCCACAAGCATGAACACAAGAAAGGAGTATCCTACATTTGAAGAACTTTGGACTTTTTGTGCTCAAGAGGAATCAAGGATCAGTGCAAAAGAGAAACCCCAAAAGAAGTACAATGATCAAGCCTTTACAACAAGATTCAAGAATTTCAAGAACAAAAGGAATTTTGATTCAAGGAAGAAGCCAAATCAAGAGAAAGACATGTCAGAAATACAATGCTTCAACTGTCGAAAGTATGGTCACTACAATAATCATTGTCTTGAGATAAAGAAAAGGAAGGGGACACACGAAGCATCAGTGGTTGAAGAAAAGGAACCTACAAAGAAGACCAAGCAGGATAAAACAAACTTCTTCTTCTAAAGACAAGGTAACAATACTCTTCTTAGTTCTTGTACGTATCTTGTTTGCATAGTCTCTGTACATATCTTGTATATCTATCTCTTAGAAGATAATATGTTCCAAGAAGAACTATACCTATGGAAGAACAAACAAGATAAGGATTGCTATCATTATACAAGTCAGATAATACACATGAAAGGATGAAATACATCAAACAAATCATGTGGAAGCTATTACAAGATAAACCGAAATCAAAATCAATCTTGAAGAAACTTAGAAGAAGTAAAGACAGAAAGAAGTCAACAATCAAGAGGAAATTGGAGAAAGACTTATGACACTTTGCATAAGACAATAAGGATGAAAATGGAAGCAATGAATCTGTTAGATGGAGGGAGCCAATTATATATTTCCAAAAGAAAAACATGCAATCATACATGAAGAAAGGATTAGGAGGGAGCTAATCATATGATCGATTGAAGATGATGAATTATATATCCATGGTAGCAACCATGAAAGGCAGTACATGTTCATCTCAACCTTAGAATAAGTCTTCTTCGAAAAGAAGCCTTAAAGTATCCCTGGTTGTCCATCCACATCCATGATCCTATGATGAAAGGAAGAAGTGGAATCTTTAGGGAATGGAATCTATAATAAACTCCATGGACCCAAGAGCTAAATAAAAATATGAGGAAGAACATGAATATTCCAAGAAAGAAAGAGAAGCTAGAACAACCAGTCATTGTATCGAGAATCACAAGATTACCAGCCTGATATGAACTCACTAAAAGAAATCAAGCAAAGGAACTGAAAGTTGTGATGAGGAACAATGTATATGAATGCAAGCATTGCAAGATATAGAACTAGAGGTTCTCCCATATGGAGGGAGAAGACTATGATGATTACTTGTTCCAGTAAACCAGACATACCTCTACATGATTCATTATATCATCTGCGATATCCATGGGTTGGAGTTCTACATCAAATGAATGCAAATACTATTCTCCAGAGAAATTGAACAAAGAGTGTATGAAGAGAAACCTCAAGGCTTTGAGGTATACCAGAAAGAGACCCTTGTATGCAGATGGAAGAAGACAACTTGGTGGAGAACCTCCAATGCACAACAAAAGTGTTGTGAAGATTTTCTATAACAGAGATATTGTATCGGAATGATTACTCAGAAGATTAGAATGATGGATTGCCAATATATGACAAAGATCTCATGATGAGAGAATAAGTTCCACATGGATATGTTCCAATTTGACCCTTGCCACAATGTTATGAGCTAGAAGGAACCAAAGAGTAATCCAACTATGATATACTTTATTAATCAGAGCTATATGAATCCTTCAGAGAAAACCAGTGTTCTAGACCGAAGTACATTTGAAATCAAGCATTACATTATCCGTGATGAAGTCTAGAAAGGAGAAAATGGTTCTCCAATACATATCTCCACTGCAAGATACCAGATATATAAAATATGCAGAACAGAAATGAAATGCTAGAAATGACAGAAGAATAGTAAAATATCCAGCATAATCTTCACAATACACAGAAATGATATATGAAATAGCAACAGAAATAGCACTTTGAATCAGATAGCAATGTTCACAGGCCTCTTTGAGGGGGCAACCTCCAGTCGAGCAGCGCTCTATTACAATAATATCCCATCTAGGGTTCTCATACCCTCGACTCCTATTTATACTAAAAAGAAGCATCTAGAGGAAGATCCTTCTAGAAGCGGAAGCTTCTATTAGGTCTTCTTACATCCGCCTTATTCTATTTTATTGAAAGGTC